>JAPKLX010000031.1:2238388-2280994 GCA_026898415.1 Leonotis leonurus
GCCTTGAATGACCATCAATTCCTCTGGCGCCCCATGGGTGGTCTAGCCCCATAAATAGGGTCATCTACATACACTCTATACACGAACACTCTCAGCACACCAACATCTTCCAGCACATACCACTATCCTTCTGCATCTAGAAGCTCTGTCCGAGCCTTGTCCAGTTCGCCGAAACTCGGTCGGTCCACGGTGCTGCCACCTTCCGAGACGAAGTCATTTCATCTTTGAAGACTTTCCGCCGATTTGAAGAAACACTACCTTGGCATTTTCAGTCTTGCAGAGAGAAGACCTCGACTCGGCTGTCCAAGATTTCTATTTTGGTTTTTGAATTTATAATCCTTTCAATCATATAATTTTCTTTCTATTCTCACCTCTCTTCCAATTTTTGTTTGTAATTCATTATTGTATTCAAACACTATCATCTACAATTCATCAAATAGTAACTTTAGAATTAACTAACACTACAAATATGCATATTCTCAATTTTCCATCAACAGATCTTATAAAGATTTACTAACAAAATATTGATAGAAAAAGCTAAAAGTATATCATATGCAAATTAAATATTATTGTGATAAGCATACAAATGTTGTTTATCAGTTCGAACGAGCCCAAGTGCTGGTGCTGCTATAAAAACAATATTGGTTAAAGCATAAGAGTATATCTTCTTTCATTTTTACAAAACTACTGTTTTTATTATGCTCTATCTTTGAAGACAAGTATTTTAGTTTTTATCAACAAAACATATCCCACACAAAATCGAAATTATTTTACATTATAATTATAAATATAAATTTCAAAATTAATTTTTAACTATTTAAAATAATATATTTTGATAAATTGAAATAAATTTAGTTGCTAACGTTAAAATGATTTTTAAACCAGTCATTGCATATAATGACGATTGTCTTATTGTTGGAATCAAAAAATTCTTAAAATATCATTGCGAATAAGTATTATATAAATAATTATTTACTTAGCTTGAATTTATTTAAATTAATATTACGTGAATGATCATCTAGTAAATTTTGTAAAAATCGCTCTAAAAAACTTATGGCAATTAATTTACACGAAGAATCACCCCATCCTATGGCCTAATTGATGTATTATTAAAAAATAGAAATTTACAGGTTAATATTTATATTTAACATGGTCTATTGCAATAATTAATTGAAAATGAATGTTATAAAAATTATTATCTAATTTGGATGATTGAGATAGTGACAAATTATTGCATATAAATTATTTGTAGATTCTATAATTGTAAATTATAACTTTAAATATTTAATAAAAAAATTATTTGATAGTTATTTATAATGATTCATCATGCACTATTTTGATTTTACTAACGAGATGATCATTTTTTATAAATAATATTTTATAAAAATTATATGAGACCGATCAATTCAATTAATCTAAGCGTGAATGATTATAAAAAATTAAAAAATCATAAAAATCAAATACTAAAGGCTACGATGATAAAAATAAGAATGAAAACCAACGAACAAAATCTTAAAAAGTTATAACATATTACTTTGATATAATATTTAATTTAACTGTTAATAGGTAAATATACCCAATATCCAAAAATGATCTATTGAAAATACCCAAAGACAAAAGTGTATGCGAAAAATACCTACTTTATTGGGTATTGTGTAGATTCTCTTAGTTTCTATACATTACCGAGACAAAATAGGTTAGTTATATTTCAGATGATTGTTTCATAATTACATCTACATTTTTCTACATTTCTCTCACTAACAATTTCTCTCGACTAAATCTGGTTGAATTCATCAAATTGGAGATAATTATCAGACAATAATCAGGTAATAACTTAATAATAGACATTTTATTCGGTAGAATTTCAATACCTCTCGTTTTTAGACAACTACCGCTACGTTACATAGCAGCGGTATTTCTTTCTATACATTATTTGTGAGCGATATTTACTTATTTGCACGTATTATATGTATAGCACTTGGAAACTATCAATACCGCCCACAAAAGTGCATCTACCGGCGGTATTTGCAACTGTAAAGATTTTACGGGCGGTATTGATGCTTTCGTGTAGGTAGTTGTATTCCAAACATGATTATGTGAATACCGCACATAAAGAACTAACTACTGTGAGTAAATATAACATGCGGTATTTGTATTTATGTACTTTACGTGAGCGGTATTGGTATATTCAAGTAGGTAGATGATTTATGAACACTTATATGTTATCTATTGAATATTTGAATATCTATTGAATATATATTGAATATATCTAATATATGGAATATATTCGAGATATATATATATATATATATATATATATATTCAATATTTGATATATTCAACATGTTGATATATATTTAATATATTGAATATCTAATATATTGAATATATGGAATATTTGATATATATCAAATATCTAATATATTTGACTATCTAATGGGAGATACAGTAGGGGTAGGGAGGGAGGGAGAAGAACAATGTAAATTCAAAATGGTAAAAAAATTAGTAAATGGGTAAAAGGGTAAAGGTAGGTGTATGGAAAATTGAAAAAGGAATAACATAATAATTAAGATAGTAAAGTGGGTAATTTTCATATGTATAGTTAGGTTATGGGTATTTTTTATATTACGTTTTTTAAGAATGGGTAATTTAAATTTTCTCCCTTAATTTAATGCACTCAATATTTAATATCCTATTTCAATGAATTTTCGGTGTGAGATTCGTTAACTTTTTAGTTTATTTATGTTCAGATTAATATTTTCCAACAAAAATAAAACTATCTATAATTTTAATTACTTCTCAAATTAATATTAGTCAAGTGATAACTTTCAATAAAAATATATTTATTATTTGATCAAATTAAAGTGTGGGTGAAATATAAATGTGGGATGACATATATTAATTTTTAATATTTATATATGCTCAACAATAGTTGGTGTCTTGTTCAAAATCAATTTGGAATAGTAGATTTTAATAAAATATTTAAACTAATTATGAATAAAATGGAAATTTAATATTACGAACACTGAAAGAACATTATGCCACATAAACCTATAATTAAGAAGATGAGATTAATATGTATTACTTCATCCGTCTCACTTCATTAGTCTCATTTTAATTAAATATGTGAGAGTTTTTTAATTAAAATAGGACAAAAAAAGTATGAAATTTAAGATAAATATTAACTGTGAATGGAGATGATGTCACGTATACCTTAAATTAAGGTAGTGATTATGACATGCCATCGTATTATATTATATATAGATATAGATATGCTAGTATGCAAGAACAGTCATTCCTCAAACAAAAATTATATTTTAATCATTTAAAACAAAATATTCAAATCATAACCACTTTTTCTATGTAATTACATATTTAACTTTAATTAATTAAAAAAAAAAAGAAAAGAGCTCAATGACATCTTCTCCTTTGCGCATCCCTCCTCTTCCAAAATTGAAATTTATTTGATCATTAAAAAACTTTAAGTTGAAGTATAGCACCGTATATTTTAGAAGTTATAGAAACAAAAAGATTATAGAAAGATTGATGATAGTTCCCTTCTTGATACCGAAGTACCGGAGATCGGACCGTTTATAATATCGATTAACCGGTTCGTTATCGTTTCTTCCTGAGAATCGGTTAAAAAATCGATTTTTTTTATAATTATACTCCCTCTGTCTCACTTCAATTGTCCGATTTGATTATAATCATACACTCATTTGAATATAAAATGGGATAATTGAAATGGGACGGAGGGAGTAATATTTTATTTCTTTTTTTAATATTTATAAAGTATTAATATATAAACTAATAATAATTCACGTAAATAAATATTTTCTAACAATAATTCGATATAAATATATTTAAATTAAACTTGATAAATATTTTATAAAATATAAAATATTTATTTTTAATAAATAAAAGATATAAATTAAATATAAAATACATTATTTTTAATATTTAAAATAAAAAATCGTTACCTAGTCTGATATCGATTCGGTATTAGTTCTTCCCGAGAAGCGGTTAGTGATTGACACCTATAATCACTACATCATGCTCAACTTCTATCGTAAAGGTGGACACTAATACTACCTCTTTTTCCCATTGTCATTGAGATTTGTTCCGCCAATTATTCCGGCCAGCAACCTCGTTCATCTCCATCGCTTCAGCCCGCCACCACCATCAGTATCTCTTTCTCGGACTGCCATTCAGATTTGCTCCGCAACCAACAACCCTACCCATCTCTCTCCACGACCATTATGTATTTGAAAAACTCCAAAAAGAATTTCAAATTACATGACCACTTAATTATATAAATAGGTTATGTAATTTCCATATACTTATATATATATATGTGTGTGCAATTACAAGACCGTAATTACATGATTACAGCTAAATCATGTAAATAGGTCATGCAAATAACATATGTTTGTACATAATTGATTACATGACCATAAGTACACGACCATTAAATTGGTAATGTAAATGGGTATTTTAGTAAGAACGGTTAGCGTTTGTTTTTAAAGTTATAAGTGACTAATATTTATTTATTTTCTACACGAGGAGAAGCTATATTAGAGATTGGCTGATATTATAATTCATAAAAATAGAATTTGTACATATATCATAAAAATAGAATTTGTATACAATTACATGACCATAACTTTTTGAAAGAAAAATTCATTAACAACATCCAATCATTTATATCCCAAGCAAACACTAAAACATGGTTGTCGCAACCACCAAAATGGTTTTAGACAAAAACAAATGCAATAGAAAATCCCCTCATTAATTTCCTATAATAATAATCATCTAATATTTGGTTTACAAGTGATCCATTTCAAGTTCAAGTGCACCATTCTTTTGTCTGGGCCACAAACATATCGTAACTAAAACACAATATTGACATTTTAAACAAACTATTTCAAACTAAAAAAAATAATAATATAATTTTACACACAACCAAGACTCTATGAAAGCTTTCCAGCTAAAGCTTAAGATTGAGATCAATCATATCACCACCCTCGTCACCATTCCTATTTCTCAGATCATTACTCCTTTGATTTGTAATCGGAAAGAAGTTAAACGATTCTTTTAGAGATCCACTCGATTCGGGCTGAAATAAATAAACATATAAATTCCAATTAAGAGACTATCAAAATGCAAGAATTACATAAGCATCAATTAAAATTTGAATATATGTTATTGTACTTGAATCGGATGATTGTGACTGCAGTTTGATGGTGGAGAAGAAAATGAGGGAGGAGCCAATGTTAAAAACTCCCCGTTCAGCCTCTCATCGTCTATCGATTCATTTGGCAAACGCTCAAATACGGGACTTCCTCTGTCGAATAATCACAAGAATTAGACTTATAGGAGTATATAATTTCTCAAAAATATAAGAACATAACAAGATTTATTAGATTATATGAACCTCATGAATTTGTTTCTTGATTCGACAATAGGGGTGTTTCCACCACTGCAAGCTAGCACATCATGCCTAGACGATGAAGGAGCGAAACTAGGGCGAAAACCGCATTGCAAAGAAGGAGGAGGTGGTAGAGTTTCTAAAGAGAATGGATAGGACCTCTTCATTCCAACCATCTACATTCAAACAATCCATCATAGATCAAAAAAAAATCAAAATCATAACCAATGCACTCAATTTTGCATATGAAGATCATCTAAAACAATATCACCATTTTCTTTGGAGGAAAAATATTTGTGATTATCAAGATGGTATACCTTGTCTTCCTCAGTGAAGTGAGATATGTAGGCATTGTGCCGCGGATTTTGGTTTGAAGGGGGCTCCAAATGAGAGGTTAAAACTGATGATGGTGAAATCCCGAAAGAGGACTTCGCCTGCGCCTACAAACAAATCACTAGAAAAATTAGAGATCAAACAACAAGAAATATATCATTTCAAGATTTATGATGATATACCATTGAAGAATGAGGTGGCTGAAAATAGTGTGGTGGTGGTGGAGGAGGAGGTAGGTTCCCTAGTTGTGGATCAAATGTAAAGGAATGATGATCTTGTACAAGATTATACTCACCACCACCCCAATACTCTCTTGTACAACCAATACTCTCACCCCCACCCTTTGAAAATGAACAAGAACTCTCTTGAAGAATCTCAATGTTTGGGGTTGATTGGGAATGCCTAAACAATGCATTTGGTGGTGATGATGATGGTGGTGAGTTATGAAAGGGGGAAATCATATTATTTGGCCTAATTTTTTGAACACCCAAAAATGAAGTAGCCTCAATGTGTAAAGACTCTTGAGTTTTTTGCTCCTCTTCAATCCTAATCTTTTCAAGTTGAGCCACACCTAACCCTCTTTGTGGAACTTTCTTAGGTTTAATCTTTTTCGATCTACAACTCCCACCACCGCCGCCGCTGCTGCTGCCGCCACGACCACCACCACCTCCACCTCCACCTCCGCTGCAGCTATAGTTGCACCCAAAGGCATTCTCTTCTTGAGGCATATTTCCTCCCTTGTATCCATCAAAATCAACAATAAATCTTGGGATTTAAAGGAGAAGCCAAAAGGGAGATAATCATAAATGGCAAGTCATCCTCCAATATCCCCTATCAAATTCTTGAGATACCCAAAATCTGTAGAGCCACAAAATCTGAGGGGGTTTGAGAAAATTATAACCCCAAATGGGAAATCTCAAAGAATTTAAACAACCCAGATTTCCATATTTTAGATTACACAAAATCCCCCACACTCATGAGCTCAAGATTGCAACTTTTTCCATTATATGAAAATATAGAAAATGCACACCCCCTCATAATCTCACCAAAAAACGTTGCAACTTTACAATTCACTCAAGAAACAAATGTAGTACTTTTTCTCTTCACATACAACAACTGAGAAATCAATGGGAAAATAGTAGCAAGAATGAGAGTTTTGCTCAAGGCTGTCGGAGCAACTGACAGATCAGAAATTATAATATAAATTAAAATATAAAAAAAAAACTATAGAATTGAAATTTATTACCTCTACTTTTTCTTTTTTCATGCCTAAGAATTTCAAAGTATATAATGCAAATCTAATACATGCTAATTGAATGCATTGCCCCTCTATCTCAATCTAATTTATCGCACCAATCCTCGCTCCACACGTCTTTACCATCCTGACCGGATCTCTATTTTTTCAAAAATTTATATGAAATATTATAGTAATAATTAATGAATGCAGTATATATAACAAAAATGGGATTTATAAAAGGAGAAACATGTCAGTGGAGTAAGACAAGGTTTGATAGTGCATGTTTGTGCCTTTTAAGGATATAATTTTCTGGCTGCTTTTGAGGTCCCCTCATCGTGCATTGCATGTCTCTCTTCACGTACAAAGTATTTCCAATTTCCTATTTCTTTTTTATTTTTATTATTTATATGATTTACTTGTATATCAGTAATCTACACCAGATAAATATTACACGTTTCGTATTTACAAAATATCTAAGAAATCGATCAGAAATTTTGGTTGGTGAATGATGACACTTACTAGAGTGAGAAATTATGCTTTGTGTAATAAAGTGTAGTATATTTAAATACAATAAATGTCAAGTGTAACCAAAATTATATATAGTCCGAAAATTATGATTTCTGTAACCGTAAATTATGATTTTTGTAACCGTTTCCTACAATCTATCCTATTTGGACTATAAAATATTTATGCACTAAATCGCTTCATATTTATGTATCGTGCGAATTTAGATGGTTAGTTTGTTTCTAGAGAAATATTTTGCCTCTAATGTATTCTATATTTACAGCATATCTGAAACATAGAGAGTTTTGGTTGACGTCACTTATTGTACTCAATTACTATCTCCTTTTACAAAAAATTTACCCAATTTGATTCGATATGCATTTTAATAAAATATTTTAACTTGTGTTATATTATGTGTTGAGTGAAGCTTTATTTCTATTTGGTTTATTGTATTCAATCGAAAATGCTCATTCGTTTGTCGTTGGCGGAGTTAATACGCCCATGAATGATGTGGTATGCCTCATAGATAAATATCAAATTTTTAAAGAAAAATTTATTAATTTTCACTTTCTGACTAGTATTTATTGATTAAAGTATAATTTAATGTTCTTCAATACAAAATAATAAAAATAATAAAATAAAATTTATAATGACTCATATGCTAATGTACAATGTCACATCGGCAGTGGACAAATTATAAGTTGTATCCATCAAGGACGGTACTAAACGGTCCTATGTATTTAATTGGATTGTGTATATAAAGTGGAGGGATCTAATGGAAAATTAATAGTATATTGGTAGACAAAAAAAATGGAAAAATTAATAAGAAATTGATGGAGGATTATTTTTTTTGTAACCAACTAATTAAAGAATCTTGTTTATATTGTAAAATATTGATTTATCAAAATTAGTAATTTGTTAATTTCTAGAGACTAAAATGATAATTTGCTTCTAGAGACTAATTACTTAATGTGGGATATGATTTAACAAATTTTAAGAGGGCGACATGAAATAACTTGTGTGGAAAGTTTTGTATAGTATCTTACCTCTTTGGGTGGTTTTAGATAATTCTAAAATGTACAATGACATAAACAAAATAAAAAAAAATAATTAATTAAATCCGGTTATTAATGTGTAGTATTATTTCAAAATACAACATAATTGCTCAACAACAAATGAAATTGATGGTGGTCCAGTAAAGTGAGCATGTAACGTTACATATTCTTTTTATATGTTGTGAGTCAAAACTATGGTTTCTATATCGGAAATGCCTAATGTGGTCCATAAAATATATTTTACTACGTGTATATATATATCCTTAAATTTTGTCTTCGAGGAAAGTACGTTTTTTTTTTTTTTAATTGAATTACATAACATTTAAATTACATGACCGCGTCACGGAGGACTCGAACCCGAGACCTTAGCCTTGGGCATTAACCTCACTATCACTAGGCCAACACACGCACGCCGAGGAAAGTACGTTTATTGCAAATATTAAGTACTGCATTATATACTCCCTAATATTCAATGTAATTTTCATTTCCAGTGAAGCTAATAATATTATAGGGTAATAAAAGCTATTGATCTTCAAAGATTATTGTACCAATAAAGATGTTTTGAAATCTATATCTAAAACATCACAGGCAGCCGAATCTGATATGTAATAAAGGTGTGAACGGAAGAAAAATAGCAAACATAATTTGTCCATTAAATTCTCAGATCTTTGAAAATATTGGAAGGACCACCTCAAAAATTTGTTGGAGAAAACATTTCAAAGCCAAAAATGGAAAGTTTGATCCAACTAACGTAGACAAAACCGAAAGCTGATATGAAAATCGATAAAGAGAGGTGAAAAAGGATTAAACGATATTATCATGAAGGGGTGAAAATAAAAATCAAATCTTTCAAATGTTATGGCAATGGATTTGGCTTTCAAGATTGGGCCCACTTTTGCCCTAACAAACCCTTTCACAAAATATTGTCATTTCTCCACCGGTGGAGCCACCGTGACGCCACCCATTGTCTCCCCTTCCCATTTAACATGATAGTAGTTCATAAGTTTTTATTGGACATACCCAAAATAGAGTTAATGTATCAAAATAGCCTTTTTTGTTTGTAAAAGATAAATAATAGCCTTCCGGATAAAAAAGATAAAATATAGCCCTTTTTATTTATTTTGGACAAAAATGCCCTTTTCGCTAAACACACGAATCCCGCGACCTCGAGGTCGCGGGATTCGTGTGTTTTACGTGAATTATATACAAACACACGAAACCCGCGACCTCGAGGTCGCGGGATTCGTGTGTTAAAGTAGAAGGGTAATTTCGCCTATTATTTTAAAAAAGGGCTATTATTTATGTTTATTATATTTAGGGCTGTTATTTATCTTTAATATTAAAAAAAGGCTATTTTAATTTTCGCCCCCCCAAAATATATACTAAATTAACCTATATTAATTTCAAGAATGATATGGTGGTTTCTAGTTTATACTCTTTTGCTTCATTAACGTGAGTGTATGAAAATACATTAACTTCATGTTTGGTAGGCAAGATAGAATATAAAATGATAAGATTAAATTTGTAGAGTGTATCAAAATTATTTTAATTTCACCATTTTCTTATGATTAAAAGGTATGGCAAAAAAATAATTTTGACACAGGCTCAGTGTTTAATAGCGGACTAATGTGACCTATTTGTGTAATGGAGTTACATATAAAGATTTGACAATTGACAAGAATCAATCTTCACAAGGAAATTAGTGATTATTTAAATGTTTTTAGGTTCTATACAACACTAGGAATGTCAATTGGGTCAATTCGCATGCTATCGGGTCAACCCGTTTGAGTTGGATTTTTTTCGGGTTGAAAATTGTCAATCATAATCCTAATTTTTTTGGTATTGGGTTGGCCCACCGGGCCATTAGAACTAAAACATTATTTTGAAGAAAAATATATGGATTTATATTTTTTTTTCATGTCTCTTATATTTGTAAAAAATAAATATAAACAATAATAAATTTAATATGTGAACTTGAACTCTACAAACAAAAGCTATAACCAGATCAATTTGTGATAAGTGTGGGTGAAAAATAGCTGCATAATTCAAGATCAATTTGTCGAATTCTCTTTGTTTTAACATTTAAACGGTGTTGTTGGAAACTTCAAGAATTTATTTATGTTTTGATAATATTGTTAGAAATTACACTTAGTCATTTCAAGATCTCTAAAATCAAGTTATCAATATCATCTATTAAGGAACAACTTGACTGTAAAAGAAGTTATCCTGAACATATTGATTACCATATTGACAAGTTTAGTTTAATTATACATCGACAGTTAGTTCGAGTTAGGAACAGATCGTTTTCTATAACAATTTGTCCCTAAAATCAACAGCTCGTTGTCCCTTAGTTCTTGTCATGGTTTTAGATGTCATTCATTCTAGAATATATTTTATCAGATCACAATTGTAAAAATGAGTTTGAAGTTTCAAACTTACTTATAGGAATAATTTGTATTTTCTAGATTATGTAAAACAACTGAAAATGTAAAAGAACATATGGCTAGAAAAACCACCTGTCTTATTTCTCTAGCTGTTCTCTAGTATAGATCTATGAAAACTTGAACCATCTCGTGTAGACGATCACAGATCAGACAGATCGTCTATTACAACCTCACGACTCGCTGTTAAGATAACATATCGTTATTTTATCGATCTGTCCAAATCAAGATTGTTGCATACATCAAGATGGACACAAATATGAGGAAAAATAATTAAAGTACTAATTTGGTATCAAACAAATTAATACTTAAGGACAGCTCAATGGACAGATCGTAGAAAACGATCTGTTAGAAGAAGTCAAGCTCGTTGTCCCTCATGATAACTACGGTGGACTGCCGACATACCTAAATTTTTCATAGGTCAACTACTCAGTGTGTTGTCACATCAAAAGAGATATTTTAAGAAATGAAGTACAATCATATCATATTTATTGTACGATGAATCATCCTTGGAATGGCAAACACTGGGAAATCACGTGATAGGTGGTTACAACATGCAATGTAGGCGGTGCGTGCTTCTAGAAAACGTGTCATGCATTTAATGCAAAGTAGAAGGACTCTTCATCTTCTCCAACGGCTAGTTGCAGCTATGGCGTGTATAAATACCTGCTCAAATATCTTCAAACTTTCATCGCTCAAAACACTCCAAAAATCTGAGAATTCTCTTGAGTGTTCATCCGCGTGAAGCTAGTATTTTCTGGAAAAACTATTTTCAAAACCAAAGTTAGGGTCTAGTTTTGATCCAAGAAAGTATACTCCTTAGATTGTAGTTTTTAATCCTAGGAAGAAGAAGTGTAATCACAATACAATATTTAGATTTGATATTTCTTGTGGCTCGTACTCAACGAGTAAAAAGAAAGGAAAAGATTAGTGGATTTTCGATCTAGCTCTTGATCGAGCCGTGGACGTAGAAAAAGTTTATCTCGAACCACGTTAACTACTTGCGTTCTTTATTTTCTTGTTTGCTTTGTTTATCAACTTCTTCATAATCTTTTTTTAATCGGTTTGCTAAATATCTTGAGTAAAGAAAACTGTTTTCATTTTAACAAAGAGCATTAAACCACCAAATTCCGCACACAACTTAGTTTGAGTTTAACTTACAAAGTTATTTTAATCTTTGTTAATCACATCTTAAGGCCTTATTTGAGCTAGTTAAAATTCTTCCTAACAAGAAGATTTTGACTTGCTACTCAAGCTATCTTATTTATTAAATGAGATTAAACCTTATTTATTAATATGAAAACGAGAAAATCCTAAAATTTTGAATTGGTATATCCCCCCCCCCCCCCTCTATACACCAATCTTGCTCTTTCGGGACCAACAACTAGTATAAGAGCGGTGGTCCATTTTGGCCATTGTTTCTGTTTCATAAGAGTTAATCTTTGTGTGGTCATCTTGGATAGATCTAGGAAAATGTTTTCACTACATAGCATTTGTATTTAACTAATCCTCTACTTGAGTTATGGAAGGACAGATGGTTCGTGCATGCAAGAACTTCTCCATCGCTGGATATGATGACTGGAGCTTTATAATTGAAATGTGTTTGAGAGCTCAACACATAAAGATGTGGAAGGTCATCACAGATGGACCTATCAAAATCATGCACTAGTGCAGCGCTGAAATCAAAGATGGAACCAGTCTTATTCCATCTGTTGAGATAGTGGAAAAGGAGAAAAGCATGGACGAGTATACTGTCGAAGAAAGGAAAGAGGTTGGACTCGATGATTATGCAAAGGAGTTAATTTCCAGCACAGTTAGAGGTATATACTTGGCAAAAATTAGACATCTCCAAACTGAAAAGGAAATGTGGGATGTTCTCAAAGAAATCAGCTTGGGATCGGGTATAATACAGGAAAACAAGTTGTCTATAACTTGTAATTTGAGGAGTTCAAGATGAAACCTGGAGAAACCATCGCTCAAATGAAGAACAGGTTCACAGAAGTACTCATAGAGATTGCAATGATAGATAAGAACAAATATTCTCAACGAGAGAAGAACATGAAAGTTATCTGAGCACTACCTGCAAGTTGGGAAATCTACTCTGCCATGCATCCCATGATGCCTGAGTTCAATTCTCTAACTACTGATTCTCTATTTGATTTATTAATTGGAAATGAATACGAGATTAATCGTATTTATGGCTCATCTAATTCAAATTCTAGTAAGCAACATGTTGTAGGAAATAAAGATAAAGATGCAGCATTTAAGGCAAAGGCAAAGGAAAAGACAAAGAAGATTCCAAAACCAATCCCAATTGTTATTATCAAAGAGTCATCGAGCTCAAATGATGAGAACATCCTACGAAAAATTACTTCGAGGAATACTCTCTCATGGCTCAAAGATTCCAACTGATGGAAATGAGAGCTAATAGATACAAGAGACTCTACAATGAAAACAACAACATGAAATTCAAAGGGAAAGACCGATCTGCTGATCGACCCGATGAAAGAATGAGGTAAAATCAACCTCACATGTTAAAGCTGATCTCTCTGAATTTTCATATTTTAAGTGTGGTAGGAAAGGACACTTCAAAACGGACTGTCCCCACATCTCTAAGGCAGAGAGAGAGGAGCTTCGAGCTAAAAGAGATAAAAAGCTAAAAGACCAACGAAAAGCAATGATAGCTGAAGAGCAAGCTACTCAAAGCCATCTGTCGGACAGCTCGTCAAAAAATGATGAAGCATTTATAGCTCTTGATAATGAAGAGAATGAATGGGATGAATGCTTCATGGAACATGAAAATGGACTCGACAACCCAAAGGTAAATTGTCAAGATTCTATTTCTTCTAATCCACCTGTTTATGATTCTGGTGAAGAAGAAGAAGAAGACATGTCAATGGACGATTTTGCAAAGCTCATGGAGGATCACGCCAAATTGAACAAAATGTTCAAACACGCAATAAGGAAAAATAATAGGATGATAACCACCATCCAAGAAATGAAGGACATCAGCAGCTCATTCAATGACAGGGAGAACACACTGATGATGCATCTTAAAAGCAAGAGTGAAGAAATTTACGCACTCAATGCCCAATTTTCAGATTTAATTGACAGGGAAGCTTCTGTTAATAGTAGAGTCGATGATCTAAGTGCAATGATCAATCTTTCCATACACAAAAAGGAAGATCAGATTCAAATGATCAACGATATGCAAAGAAGGGCAGCAGATTGTACTTGCCTAGATTTTGATGGAGTAGATAAAGGTTCCCCATCTGAAAAATTTGTCAAAGAAAAGGGTAAGGACAAGATGGTAAATCTCAACAACAACAATCCAAGACAGCCTCAAGCTATCTTGGTGAAACAGCATGCCAAACAACAACAATTCAACTCACGGAAGAGATATACTTCACAAGGAGTTGGATATCAACAAACGAAATCACATGCTTATCACCATCAAAGTAAGACAACTTATCAACATCGATCTGCTCCTCAATCCAACAGAAGACATCAACCGCCTCCTCCCACAAAACAACAGTTCTTCAAACCATCTGCACCCAAGAAACAAACTGTTACATCACAACCACCTACAAGACAGAAACAAATTGTATACATTGAATTCAGCGGCAAACAGATCAGGCCGACTCAAAACGTTTCCATTATTAGACAAATTTTGGGTTTCAAAAGGAACTTTGTCTACTGACAAAGTACCCTCTATCAGTAGGGTAGCTGAGTAAATTTTTATTGCAGGATAGGAGAACGATGAGAAGAATGCATACAGCTTGGGGCGCGGTGTGGATACTCGATAGCGGATACTCTAAACATATGACGTGCAACAAAGAATTGTTAACCAACTACAAGGAGTGCATTGGATGAATTGTTGCCTTTAGAGGTGATTCTAAAGGATATACAAAAAGTTATGGCGATCTCCAAGTTGGTAACACTACTATCCTTAATGTTTCATATGTTGAGGGTTTGAATCATAACCTATTCTCAAGTAGCCAATTTTTGTGCTAATAATAAGAAAGTAAAATTTACAGCTAACAAGTGTCTAGAGAGAAATTTGGAAGGAGAAGAAATTCTTCTTACCGGGATTTTGCAGGATAAGTTATATATCGTACAATGTGATGATCAGATCGAAACCTGTCTAGTGACAAAATCTAACGTTGAGACAAACTGGTTGTGGCATAAACGACTAAGTCACCTAAATTTCAAATCCATCAACAAGTTGGTGAAGGAAAAGCTGGTTGAAGGTTTACCGGACCAAGTGTTCGACAAAGATCACATATGTGAGACATGTCAAGCTGGAAAACAGACAAGAGCTTCCTTCTCTACAAAGGCAGCTCACTCAACATCAAGAACATTGAAACTTCTCCATCTTGACCTTTTTGGACTTGTATCTCCATTAAGCGTAAACGGTAGAAAATATACTCTAGTAATTGTAGATGATTTTTCTAGATTTACGTGGGTTGTTTTCATGTTTAAGAAAAATGAGACCTTGGAGAAGCTGTCTGACCTACTCAACAAGTTGTCCAACCTAAAGGGAACTTCCATCATTACTATTCGATCAAATCGCAGAACAGAGTTCATCAATCACATGATCGAAGCCTATTGCTCTAAGATGAGAATTCAACATCAAACTTCAGCAGCTCGTACGCCACAACAGAACAGGATAGTGGAACGGAGAAACAGATCGCTGAAGGAAGCGGCCCATACAATGCTAAACGAATTCAAATTCCCTAAGAAATTCTGGGCGGAAGCAATAAATATGGCTTGTTATACACATAATCGATCTGTGATAACTCTACACCAAGTAAAAACTCCATACGAGCTGTGGAACAACAGGAAGCCTCGCATTAAATACTTTCGTTCATTTGGTTGTAAATGTTTCATCCACAACAATGGTAAATCACAATTAAAAACATTTGATAGCAAGGCTGATCAAGGAATTTTCTTAGGATATTCTGACATCAGCAATGCATATCGTGTTTTTAATAAAAGAACCCTTGTTGTGGAAGTAACACCTCATGTGGTATTTGATGAATCTACTTTTGAGGTTTCAGGTACAGATAGCTCTTCTTCCTCGAAGGATGAAAGCTCAACAATGAAATTGAAAAACTCGACAGATCAACTCATTGATGATATTCTATTATGGAGTCCACAAATAAAAGAAGAAGAAAGAGAAAATGTTGATCAACCTGCTGTGGAGGCGTCACAACAAGGGGGAACAGATCAAGGGGGAACACTAAACAATGATTGTTCACAACTACCTGTTAATGAACAATTTGTTCCTACACATGATCAGCAGCCTGATACACAAGAATTAAACAGCGATTCTTGTAACCTCAATATAAATGATAACTATCTTTTTGATGTTTCTTTTATAGATTGTCCTGAGTTTGAGGATCCACCCACTGAACCCAAACTCGAAGTTTTAGAGGAAGAAATGAAAAGGAAAAAAAAAATGGATAGATAGCCACCCAACCAAGCTCATTCTTGGGAACCTAGCTGATAGAGTAAAAATACAAAGAATACATGGAGAAAGTGCACTACTCAGCTGCTATCTATCTCACACTAAGCCTAAAGATGTCATTGAAGATTTACAAGATGCAGATTGGACCTATGACATGCAAGAGGAGTTGAATGAATTCAAAAGAAATGAAGTATGGTACTTGGTTGATCGACCTGCTCATCAAGCAGTCATAGGGGTGAAGTGGATTTACAAAAATAAAAAGGATGAAACAAGAGAGGTGGTTAGAAACAAAGCTCGACTAGTAGCAAAGGGCTACTGTCAACAGGAGGGAATCGACTTCGATGAAACATTTTCACCTATAGCTAGACTAGAAGCCATACGGTTGTTTCTTGCCTACGTAGCATATCAACGATTCAAAGTATTTCAAATGGACATTAAGAGTGTCTTCCTTAGTGGAATTTTGGAAGAGAAAGTCTATTTGGAACAACCTCCTGGGTTTGAAGTGGAAGATGAAAGCAAGGTGTATAGACTTGTTAAAGCTGTATATGGGTTAAAACAAGCTCATCGAGCTTGGTATGAAACTTTGTCCACCTTCCTGCTGTAATCAGGATTCAAAAGAGGATCAGTGGACAAAACACTTTTCACTATGAAAGTCCAAGAATAAATCTTTTTGGTTCAAATATATGTTGATGATATTATTTTTGGATCTAAATCTGAATTCCTTTGTAACAAATTTAGCAAGCTCATGCAGGATAAGTACAAGATGTCTATGATAGGAGAAATGAACTTCTTCCTAGGATTGCAAGTCAAACAATCTGCTGAAGGGATCTTAATCAATCAATTCAAATACATCAACGATCTCATCACAAAATTTGGAGTGAAAGATAGCAAACTAGTGAAGATCCCTATGCAAACAAATGGACAGATTGGTCCAGACATACTTGGCAAAGCAGCTAATATAAAACAATATCGTGGTATAATCGGATCATTATTATATCTAACTGCTAGTCGACCTGATATTACTTTTGTTGTTGGTGTTTGTGCTAGGTACCAAGCTAATCCAAAAGAATCTCACATGGAAGCAGCTAAAAAGATATAAATGTCATTTATTTATAACCAAGCCACAAACATGATGAAACCATCTGTTATGCATCAATTAATGGGGAACCAACATAAAGTTATAAATGTCATTTATTTCTCTAGCTCTCTCTATATTTATGTCTAATGATTATTGTCAGAGCTCAATCGTTATCACTCCGACAAGATAAATTTATAAATCGATACTCTTCACTAGGTTCCACTAGTGTCAAGTATAAGGCCGATCTCACAGGGAGTTGGTGAATTCCTCTCTCGATATCACAATTTGGAGTTTTGATTCGGGTCTTACCTTGGGCAAGAGGTGTAACCAAGAAGAATAGTAAAAGCTGTAAAAGTAAATATCTAAAAACAAAACACTAAAAGAGTCAAATTAGAAAGTAACTTGACTTGGGTTAGAATCCTTGAGTCTTGACTTATGTCTTGATCAACGGTGCAAAGTTTTTCGTTGTCTCGTCATGTCATCGGTTAAGGGCGAGTGTAAGAATGGGGTTTTACTCCTACCACCCAAACGCATCACTAAGGCAGCCCCCTTTTTAATCATCACGTACCCACCGAAGCCCCGCCCAGCACACCTTTTCAGCCCAGAGGGTAAGGGTTACTCACTCCCTATCCCCCTTGCCCAAAATTGCTCCTGGACCAAGCTTATTCCGATGTACCCGAATAGGCATTCACGGGGAACACAACAACCATGGGCACACCATCTCAGATCCCCGTCTCATGGCATCCCCACCTACATCACCGCACTGATCCCTCTGGCTGGCAAGCAGGAAGTTGCTAACACTTGGAGTTTCCAACTCGCAGTTGTAACCTAATCTCGCCCAAGACTGCTATTGGCCAGACAACACCGAGGACTTGATCAAGTTGTATAGGATTCAGATCCAGCACTTTAGGAACACGCCAAGACAACTATATGCACAGTTAGACCTCTCGAGATGTTATAACTCCGTACTCAATTCATCTTTCCCAAATCAAGTCTAATAACCTAGCTACTCATAAGAAAATAAAGAACAAAGATGAAATAAATAAAACCATACTTACTGAAATAAAATGTTACCAAAAGATCCTCTTGTCAGGACCAACCTGTGGCAAGGCCAAAAGCATAACAGAATATTAAAAGTGTTTGCATGTAGGACTTGTTTTCTCCTCCCAATCACTCATAAGAAATAAAAGAACTAAATTAGTAGTTGGGCGTCGCCCCTCCTCGAATTTTAAAGCCTCTTGTATATCTATGCGTGTATCTCTGATTCGAACCATGGCTTTAAATAGGAGTCTACGTGGGCCTGGGCTTCGTGGTGGTGGTCACTAGGGTTCCCAGCCGACTTTTAAGACAAAGAGCAAGACATGTTGAGGAGAGAAAAGAACTTTATTCTGTAGAGAAGAAAAGAAAAATAACATACATCGTAATGCATCTATCGCTAGCTATATATACATGAAGGAGAGAGAAAATAAAGCTGATGTGGCAAAGATGTCAACAAACTAAAAGATGTTAACAACCTAACAAACCAAAAATGTAATAACAGAAAGCACGCTTCTAGTTAGTTCTAACAGAAAGAATAATAATCATATGCGGGAAACACCAAGAAGCTTCCAGCTGCTACTCTTCGATTGATTTTGCCCAAGGATTCTTCTAGAATTTAATACTCCCCCTCAAGGTGGAGAATGCAAGGTCTTGAACTCCATCTTGCCAAGAATAGCATCAAAAGGAGACTTGCTTAATGGTTTAGTGAGAATGTCTGCAAGTTGCAAGGAGCTTCAAACATGTAATGGTTTGATTAGCCAATTCAAAAACTTTTCTCTTACGGTGTGGCAGTCGATCTCTATGTGCTTAGTTCTCTCGTGGAAAACCGGATTAGAACTAATGTAAACTGCAGCTTGATTATCACAATAAAGGGGTGTGGCTTTTGTTTGCTCCAAACCAAAATCCTTTAGAAGTTCTCTAATCCAAACAACTTCACAAGTGGCTAATGTCATTGCCCTATATTCTACTTCTGCCAAAGATCGTGACACAACATGTTATTTCTTAGAACGCCAAGAGATCAAGGAAGACCCTATGACAGAACAATAACCTGAAACTGATCTTCTAGTATCAGGACATGCCGCCCAATCTGCATCTGAAAAAATACTTAAATCAGAATTAGAAGTGCTCAAGTAGTGTAAACCATGACCAAGTGATCCCTTTATGTATTTGAGAACCCTTTCTGCAGCTGCCATATGTCCATCACAAGGTTTGGCAAGATATTGACTGAGTTTGTTTACTGCAAAAGTTAAATCAGATCGTGTAATACAGAGATATAAAAGTCTTCCTATGAGCCTTCTATAAGCAGTAAGATCTGTAAGTGGTGCCCCTTCTTCTTGTTGCAACTGCTTGTTAGATTCCATAGGAGTAGAAGCTGGTTTGCATCCAACTAATCCAGCATCAGTAACCAAGTCAAGAGCATATTTCCTTTGAGAAATGTAAAAACCTATACTGTTTCTAGCCACTTCAATTCCTAAAAAGTATTTAGGAGTACCAAGATCTTTGAACTTAAAATATCTTTCCAGAAAACCTTTAAATCAGCAATGGCTTGTGGAGAGTTGCTGGCTAGTAACATATCATCAACATATATAGCTAACCCCAAGAACACTCCATTATGCTTCTTCACAAAGAAATAATGATCTGCTGCAGACTGTACCATGCCAAAAAGAGACAAACACTCAGAAAGCTTTAAATACCACTGTCTTGAAGCTTGCTTCAACCCATAGAGTGACTTAGTGAGCTTGCAAATGGTTCCCTCTGGTAGATACTCCCCCTGGCTAATAAAACCTGGTGAAATATCCATGTAAATATCTTCCCTAAGTGTGCCATGGAGGAAAGCATTATTTACATCTAAATGACAAAGGTGCCATTCTTTAATTGCAGATACTGCCAACATTAACTTTACTGTAACAAGTATGGCAACCGGAGAAAAAATATCAAGATAATCCACTCCAGCTTGTTGAGTATACCTCTTAGCAACGAGTCTAGCTTTGTACCTTTCCACACTGCCATCGGCCTTAAATTTTACCTTGTATACCCATTTACAGGCAATAGTAGTCTTGTGAGGAGGTAGAGTAGTGAGCTGCCAAGTCTTATTCAGTGTAAGAGCATCAAGCTCTTCTTTCATAGCCAATCTCCACTCTGCAAACTTTGAAGCCTGAGCATAGCAAGAAGGTTCAGCAACAGCAGCAACAGAAGCAAGGAAGGAAAGATAAGAAGGTGAAAGTTTATGGTAAGACAGGAAGGAATGCAGAGGGTACTTGCAGGAAGAAGCAACAAAGGAATTGCATTGGTAGTCTGCAACATAGGAAGGCTTGTGGATGACCATACCAGTATGAGTAGCAGAGGGAGAAATGATAGGTGAAGGAGGTGTAGAAGAATGAGAAGAGGAAGGTGCAGGAGAAGGAGAAGATGAATGAGGTATAGGGACATGATGAACTGAATCAGTAATATCATAGGAGGTATCAGATGAGATAGGAGTGTGGGTTGTGGTAGAAGTAGAATGTGTTGTGACAGATGGAAAAACATAAGGTGGGACATGAGATAAGGGAAAAGTTTGCTCATGGAATATCACATTCCTACTAATATATGCCACATTGATCTCCAAATTGAGAATCTTATACCCCTTGTAACCGGAAGGATACCCAATAAATATGCATTTTGAAGCCCGTGGATAAAACTTATCCCTATCTCTATCCAAACTTGAAACATAACATAAACAACCAAACACTCTAAGGTGTTCATAAGAAGGAGGTTTCTGGAATAGCAACTGAAAAGGTGAGACACGGTTAGGTAAAACAGAAGAAGGAACACGGTTTATAACATATGAGGCTGTTAAAATACATTCACCCCAAAACTCAATAGGAAGATGAGATTGAAACAGAAACTCCTAGCAACATTCAATAGATGTTGATGTTTGCATTCAACCCTTGCATTTTGTTGAGGAGTTTCAACACATGAGTGTTGGACAACGGTACCAAAAGAAGAATATAAGGAAGGAAAATAAAATTCAGGACCATTGTCACACCTTATAGATTTTATCTTTTTCTGAATTTGTGTCTGCACAGTGGTGAAAAAGGTGGACAAAATACTTCTAACATCAGATTTGTTTTTCATGAGAAAGGTCCAAACAAACCTTGAATGGTCATCTACAATGGTTAAAAAATATGTATAACCTTGTATAGTTGGAGTTTTATACGGTCCTCATATGTCACAATGTATTAAGTCAAAGGTTTCATGAGTAACGGAAACAGAAACAGGAAATGGTAGTCTCTTTTGTTTTGCTAAATGACATATGTCACATACATGGGATGTACTACCCTTTATTTGAATAGAAGAAGATAAAAGACTAAGTTTCTTGTCAGACAAATGACCAAGTCTAGAGTGCCAAACATCAGCACAAACACTGGAAAAGACATGAGAAACACAACTAACAGGTTTACTTTCTTCAAGAATGTAAAGGTTGTCTTCTCTTCTACCCTTCCCAATCACATTGCCCCGAGAAGCATCCTGAATTTCACACTCAGAGTTAGTGAACTTGATGACACATTGAGAAGCAAGAGACAGGGCACTTATGGAAATCAGATTGTACTTAAAAGAAGGAACAAACAATACAGAATTCAAGGTTATAGAAGGAGAGAGTTGTACGGTTCCAACTCCTGTAACCTTAATACGACTTCCATTAGGCAAAATGATAGAGTTATTGGAATGTCTTTCAAGAGAATGAAATAGACTGGAGTTACA
Source organism: Leonotis leonurus (assembly GCA_026898415.1). Lineage (NCBI taxonomy): Eukaryota > Viridiplantae > Streptophyta > Magnoliopsida > Lamiales > Lamiaceae > Leonotis > Leonotis leonurus. Next base: position 2,260,714 of record JAPKLX010000031.1, read on the forward strand.
GGAAACATGATGTGTAGCTCCTGTGTCCAAAATCTAGACATTATTGCTAACAGATGATGAACTGGAACAAGATGTAAGAGTGAAGTTACCAGAAAAAGCTGGAGAGGTAAAAGCATTTTGATTGGTTTGAGAAGGTGTGGAGGATGAAGTCACTGCTGCTACTGAAGACTTCTGTGATAGCTGACTCTGTAGCATAGACATCAGTTGCTGACATTGTTCAGCAATAAGATTGAGATTAGGAGAATTATCTGCAGCAGTTCCTTGATCCTTCTCAGTTTCCTCATTCTCGGTTAGATTCACTGACTTTCGAACATACTTGTCTCCTTGAAAACTAGGCTTTCCTCTTCCTTTAGTAAAACCTGGTGGAAAACCATGAAGCTCAAAACATCTATCAATAGTATGATTATTCCTACCACAATGAGTACAAACGAATTTTCCACGTCCATAGCTTTGTGTAGCATTAATCAAAGGACTTGGTTGCTCACTTCCAACTGTTACAGTAGTGGACTGGGAATTATTATCAATGTTCCTTTACCTTTCTTCCTGTACTGCTAATGCAAAAATTTTAGAAACATGAGGCAAAGGAGGTGTTGATAACAATTGAGAACGAAGTTGGGCAAAATTGTTATTCAGCCCTTGCAAAAAAAAATAAGGAATAATCCTGCACAAGATAATCATTCCATTTCTTCGAATTACCATAAGTACATCTACCACAAGAACACCAACAAGATGGTTGAAATTCCTTCAAACCATCCCAAATAGTACGCAAACTCGAGTAGTATTTACTTACATCCATTACTCCTTGTTTGTGACTCATCAAGGATATTCGTAGCTGATATATTCGATCTAGATCACCTTGAGAATACCTTTCTCTTAACTCTTCGCAAACCTGACAAGCATCGTCCATATACATGATGCTTGAACCAATTTCTTCATTTACAGAGTTCCTCAACCATGACACAACCATACCATTGCAACGCAGCCAAATCTGATATTTCTCATCATCTTTATCTGGTTTGGGCAACATACCATCAATGAAGCTGAGTTTGTTTTTTGCTAGAAGCGCCGTTGACATGCACCTGGACCAATTGATGTAATTGGAGTCATTCAACTGCTACGCAACTATGTTAGCACTGGGGTTCTCACTGGGGTGTAAATAATATGGGCTAGACAAATCTTCACCAAAGCTGGCGACTTCTTTTCCATTTTCCTTTACCATGATGAACACGACAAAGACGAGAAACAACAAAAGATATACGAAGATCAAAACACAAGAGGTAATCAGAAGCGCGTGGGCACAGCACCCTAAAGCTCTGATACCATGTTAAAATTATAGACGGACATTGAAGACAAAGAGCAAGACATGTTGAGGAGAGAAAAGAACTTTATTCTGTAAAGAAGAAAAGAAAAATAACATACATCGTAATGTATCTATCACTAGCTATATATACATGAAGGAGAGAGAAAATAAAGTTGATGTGGCAAAGATGCCAACAAACTAAAAGATGCTAACAACCTAACAAACCAAAAACGTAATAACAGAAAGCACACTTCTAGTTAGTTCTAACAGAAAGAATAATAATCATATACGGGAAACACCAAGAAGCTTCCAGCTGCTACTCTTCGATTGATTTTGCCCAATGATTCTTCTAGAATTTAATATTGAGGATGGAAGGATACTGTGAGACCAATGGATCAATCTACTTGATTATTAGAACAAAGAAAAAGTATGTACGTGTATATTTTCCATTTTTATTAGATGCACATATATTTAGCAATATTTTACGTGATAAAATTATGATTTAACTATTCTTTTCCTCATTTAATTAGGTGAAAATTAAAAAAAAATAAAGATGCTCGATCAAAAAGAATCATAAATCACCATACTGGAAAATCTCCATTTCTGCAAGTTTACGACAAATCGGTACATTTCAATAAATTGTTTATAATATTCTATTAATTATTTCACATGATCTACTAATAAAATGACAGACTTTAGGCGAAAGAAAATTGACGTTCTCCATCTCGTGTTGAATTACTTGACTCATGTTATACAAATAATGGAGTGTTGATGATATCATGTTCAAGTATTTGGTAAGTTTGATTGTTGTGATTTTTATAAAGATCATATATCTGAAAGAGTACATTAAACTCGTTGAAGTTGCAGATACTTAAATGACATTGGCACAAATTATCTTTATCTCATATATTTATTTCGTTGTTATTTATGTTTATCCTTATTCTTAGTTGTGATCTATGTGCTATGAGCAATAAAGAATAGGTCGCGGAAATACTTTTTTATCACTCTATTTTATTTTATAAATTTCAATAATATATATTGAAATTTGCACTTTCACCTATAACTCGCAGAAGGAAATTGAAGAACTAAGAAGTAAACTCCTAGAAGGTCTTGAAGATTTAGTTATACCAAATAATCTATATGTTCGGATATGGAATTTTGTGAGCAGATGTATGGGAAGAAGTTCCAAATAGAAACGTGTGCAAACGTATAATTATAATTCAAACTTATGACACAACAAAGCTTTCAAAGCATAACAACATTTTAAATAATCTCTTCATACCAACTTCATCAAACCAGCATCTTCATGTACAAATTGACCTCTATTTTCTTATTTGATATGTGCGAATGTATTTAGATGGAATTGATTGACATTTTTCATTAGTTTTTCAACACTTGTTATAATAATAAATATTTGTTGCTGGTACAAATTTAATGATTTGCATGTTGGACTTTGCGTTGCTCTTAAAAATATATTTGATCAAGGAATCGTTGTAAATGAATGATTTGTTCATAGAATTAATCTGAATGCAGACATGGGGATGCAAGTATTAGGATAATTAATATTTATATCAAGTGCATGTAAAAGTAGTACCATCAATTTGAAGAGTTATTGGTTCAACCTTACGATTATTGCCGCACGCTTGGCAGTGCACTTGGTGGAGTGATGGTTTGGCCAAGCATTTTTGTATTTATTACTTTAGATTCATAAACTTATCAATTGCAAAAAAATAATCATGTTTGAATGAGTTTTATTCTTTTGCAACTATGTTATACATATTGGATTATGTGGATCATCAAGTTCTTGGAATTTTCACTAGAAAGTGGAGATCTCAAGAAATTTCATCAAAAATTAGAGATTTCAAGGAACTCTTTGTTTAAATTATGCATTGTATTTAATAGATTTTTAATTTAACAGTAGGAGAATTAGACAATAGATCAGTTTATGATTTTTCTTTATTATCAACTGTTATTATTAGACACTCCAATTTTTTATTTTTAATAATTTCATGTATAAAAAGCAGGCCATATATTTTTGTATTCATGCATTCAACATGATAATTATTATAGCTTGCAATATTTATGATTGTTAATAGATTTAATGACAACAAATTCAATTATTATACAATTAATAGAAATGTAATATCTACATTAAATAGAATTATGAACGTTATTACATGTGCTGCATAAAACATATTATTACATATTGCAATTTCATCAATCATATATAATGATATTTTTAGTTGTTACAATAAATTAAAATTGATGTCATTATAAAGTATGTATGTTGACAATAAACAATGCAGTATAAACTCTTATATCAACATCATTTCATTTCATGCCATATCATATTTTATTATTTTATATTTATGCAATTATAATTAATATTTGAAGACATTGTAAATTGTCCTTATAGCTCATCAATTCTTTAGCTACACTTGAACACAGTACACAAGAATAAAACGTGGAGAAAACTGAAGTGATGCAATAAGTTATTTATCTCTACATCTTTTGTTGTCCCTAAAGCCCATATTTATCTCTACACCTGAAGTTGCTTGTTATTAGAGATTCCTGACTTATCTGCTAAAAATTCTTACTTACGATAATATCGTGTAAACTGCGACAAAACTCTCAAATTGTGACACTTGGGTGTAATTATTATACGTGTTACAAAATTTTAAATGCATGTCACTAAAATTATTAGTAACATTTAATAGTCTAGCTAATTTTTTGTAGTGACACTCTCAATACATGTTACAAATTATTATTTAATAGTTACGCTTTTAAATGTCACTAAAAATTTTAGTACATGCATTAAAATTTTGTGACACTCATAATAATTACACATAAATGTAACTATTTGAGAGTTTTGTTGTAATGGTAACTTGACGACCAAAGCTGTTTTGTCTTTCCTCTTTAACACTTTTATAAATGCTAAAGGGTAAATGTTGTGAGTTAGTTTAGTTATAACAGTTTCCTAAATAATTCCATAATATTTATCTAAATGTAGCACATATATTTCTTTTCTCTTTCTCTTTTTTAACCATCTTTTTAGGTCGAATAGTATATATATTCTCAAATCAAGATTCATCGCACAACAAAGAAAAGAGAGTCGCCAAAGTTCCGTTGCAAAAAGAGTTCCTCGCATATAATACATTTGATTCCATTGCATAAATCCAAGATGAGATCTTACAAAGTTCAGCCCAAATTTATGTTTTCATAAAATAAAATAAAATTCGATACTTTAATTACAAAAAAATACAATTGAAAGATCATATATTAACCATATAAAGTACACATACAAAAATAAACTTGTAAGGTGAATAGATTTACTTGCATCCACTGAATTAAAGTGTTACTCATATATACAGCCTTTAAGTTGTAACATGGATAACATTTAATTGTTAAATGTTGAATGTTAGATTATCATTAATCTTCTAAAAAAAAATACACACAAAAAAGTATAGACTTTGGTGCAACCTACTATTTGGATCATACAGCACGGTTTCTCTAAGTATGAATATATAAAAACTTTGATTGAAAAATTATAATTCTCTAAATCCTACAGAATTAGATTAATAAGCTCCAAATCATCCAAAGTCAAAAATATACACACTTCTGATAGAGAGAAAATTAACTCGCACCCACATTCCATTCATGTGCCTATCATTGTAAACTACATTAAATAACAGTTGCTACCAGACAAATATTTAAGATAATAAATAATATTATTCAAAGTCCCGTAGCTCAGTTGGTTAGAGCGTTGGTCTTATGAGCCGAAGGTCGTGGGTTCGAGCCCCTCCGGGACTAAATTTAATTTTGTTCTTTTTTTCTGTATTTATCCATTTAAATTATTAGAAAACTGATTTTGTAGTTACCGACAGGCGAGGAGGGTATAGCTCTTTGTTGTGTAGTTGTTTATTCGTTTTTTATGAAGTTACTGATTTTGTACTTTTATATGTTAATTTATTCTAGTAAAAATATGGTTGATAACAGAGTTTTTTCTTTCTTTCTCTTTTAAGTTAGATAATAATCTTAATTTTAAGGTTATTGAAAGGAGCGATGGTTCTTTGTTGGTCATGAGTGAATTTTGTATTTATAGTTTGGTTAAATATCATACTCCCACCACCTTTTCTATGGTTGGTTTGTCGATTGATTTGCTTGCATTTCTCCTTTCCTTTACGGTAGGGGTGTGCAAAACCGAACCGGACCCGTTAAACCGACCCGAACCAACGGGTTCGGTCCGGGTTAGAACCGACCCACATAAAGAAACGGTCCGGGTTGGTCCAATTTTCTAGAACCGATTGTGTAACGGGTCGGTCCGGGTCCAAACCTGTTCAGACCCGCTGGACCCGGAACCGACCCGTATAAATAAAAATATATATTATTATGTTATTTTTCATTAAAAATATATACAATACAAAGGAAGAATGTTATGGATTGATATTAGTTTATGTTTTTGTTATTGGATTAATGGATTGTTATGGATTGATATTAGTTTATGTTTTTGTTGTTGGATTAATGGATTGTTATGAATTGATATTAGTTTATGTTTTTGTTGTTAGATTAATGGATTGTTATGAATTGATATTAGTTTATGTTTTTATTGAGTATAAGATTCAATTGAGACTAATATAAGTTTAATTATATATTTATTTCTGAAAATATAAATTAAATGTATTTTTTTCGGGCCGGACCGAACCCGGAACTCGGTTCTGGGCCGGTCCGGAGTCGGTTCTAGACTTTCATTCGGTCCGGGTCGGTCCAATTTATAAAAAAGATCCGGATCTTTGGTCCGACCGGGTCGGTCCGGGTTGGACCCGATGCACACCCCTACTTTACGGTGCTTACTTTATCACACAAATTTCTCAATGTTCCTCTCTTTCACTACTTTTACTCTTTCCCTATCTATCTTTCACAGAAGATTGGAACTAGTCATGCATTATTGTGCATAGCCTCATGAGGTAAACAACTCTTCCACATTTCCCTAATACGCAATTTCAGTTGCACTACTTATTGCATGTATGATGAAATTGATGATGATGTCCCCTTTTGTGTATGTAATAAATATATATATATATATGCTTACATATTGCAATCAATTATTTCACATTTATGACAAGATTTTGCTGATTTCATTGGGTCCAACTCCAACAAAAACCAAGTGCTTCAAGAGGTGTTCCAATCTGGCCTCTCAAATATTTTGTTGTCTGCTCTCTTACATTATTATTTTTAGAATGTGTATTCGGGTCGGGTCTGTCCAATCAAGTCATTTACCTAAAGAATTTTGGTATTCAAAAAACTCTATATTTGTTCACCTAACTCCAACCCAAATTGGATATTCGGGTATTACGGGTAGCTTATTCAATTACCTGAAATTGTCCACACCAATTGAAGTACTAATTTCATAATGTAAATTCGATACTTTAGACATAATAAGTTCATGTATTATCCAAAATATTCTAAACCCAACTCAGAATAGGTACCCTAATTTTGTTGCTTTCTTCTTGGCAATGAAGCCGTTTTGATTTAGGTGGACTTGAAAATTGGACATTGATTAGTTGGTAAGGTCGGAATTAAGATGTTTGATTGATTACTAGTGTATTCAATGGTATATTTGTTAAGTGGCCTTTATATTTTGTCAAAATTAAGTGAATAGTGATGAAAGTAGATAAGATTAAATTCCTCTTTTTTTGAACACAAAGAACCCCATTAAATGGCATCTCACGTCATTTGATATTTGATTGAATACACAAATTGGTAGATATTGCTATCATCAAAGCTAAATTAACCTTTTTAAGAGCAAATATTTATTTGCATACGTGAAAAATTCAACATTTATTTTTTTCTTATTTCTTTCTAGATGTGTTCAGGTTTGAAATGTAGTAACATATTAATCATCTTCTTTGTTTTTCTACAACAAATATTCACGATAGATATTATCAAAACAATTGCTGCTTCAATTTTGCATCTAAGTGCAATATTTCTTTCTGAATAATAAACTTCTCGAAGAAAAAGGATCGATTACTAATGAATTATTTTTGTGAGCAATTTTGTGGCTATTTTGAAAGAAAATAAACAATGCAGCAACTCACCGTCAAAAGCAATAGAAATGAGTTCAAGTGACTGCTTCAAAAATATACTTAGCGTAAGGAGATCCAACGTAGAAAGGTACACATAAGCACAAACAAGATTCACTAATTCTTTAGAGAAAACAGCACAGAAATCTGGAAGAAAATCGATTGGTTTGAAAATTAAAGAAGGCGGCATTCTTGCCAACGGACAACGGTTCGGAGAAAAAATGGCGACTTCCGACAGCAAACACAAGATCCTGCTGCTACAAGAATCCAGACTGCCTTTCTAGCATACAAGGTTAGAGTCTAGAATCTTTGACCACAAAAGAAGTTCGGTAAGAATCGTTTGAATTCGGTTATTGCAAGCAAGAAAGGTTTTGCGTGGCCTAAATAGTGTTGACAGATTCCGAGGAGTTGTTGAAGGCCACTATTCTATTATGAAGAATCAAGACATGGTAGTCAAGAGTTGAGCGTGTCAGATGAAGCTCGATAATCAGCTCAACTCGATGCTAAGCTCCATGAACTAGAGGACGAATGAGAGCAAGATTTTCTCTCAATATATTTTTACCACTCTAGAGTTTGCCATTATGGAAGGGACAACTATATACCTATCACAGAGTTCAACTCTACCACTATCAGTATATTTTTGTTAAAGAGTACTAACACAACATTGATTCCTAATTTTCTGTAAGAGGTGGTCTGAATCTTCATATTTATATGTGCACAGGTGGAATGGGGCAGCTGCCCCAAAACCATGGACAAGATTCTTAGAAGAATACAACAGAGAGAGACGGCAGCAGCTAAACAGGAATGAACAATAGCTTATGCTCTCTCTCATCAGGCAAGAACCTTTTGATTCTAACCTAAGTTTCCTTTTTTTATTTGAAACCAAAGTTGGAAGGGATGTTTTCTGCAGTGGAGGGCGGGTTCAAATCAGAACTTTGGGCAGTCTTACTATGATCTTAGAAAGGAAGTTGGGGCTGGAGCCGGAAAGAGTGATGGGTGGCTGTTCGGGCATGGGAGAAACCGAACCAGATCCAGATGGGCCTCATCCCTATCAAAAAAGTCGAGACTAAGCACAAAATGCGTGAAGTTACAAGACTCAATGACAAAGTGCTGCCTCATGCAAGAAAGTCGTCTAAAGTCTTGCATGAGTAGCAACTATAGGTGACTCGATTTCAAAGAGGGTTGCTATACCTATATTCCCTATACCGTTACTTCATGGGAAAATAATACTATAATACAAAGAAATATCTTCACCGTAATATAGTTTCTTTTAATAATAATCTAGAGGGATTTGTATAAGTACTTTTGATGTTGAGCAATGAGAACTTCTGCAATAAGTTGTTTGGATTATTTGTTTGTTGCTATGTTTGTGTCCTAAGGTATCTTATGATTAAAGATCTAAAATACTTTTCATGATTAGTTCTCTTTTTTGGATTATTTTTCAGAAAAATCTCAATCACTGCATCAATATTTAATCAGTTAATCATTTTCTCACTAAATTATAGAATAACAAACAAGAACAAATCTATCCATGTCAGAAACATATGAAGTGAGTGGACATTATGTTTTTAATTACTCTTTTATCTTATACTGTGGGATATTTCAACTTATGTGAGTTGAGTTAATACATTATTATAATATGAGAAATCTTGGCCTGCTAGTTTTACAGTCTTTCTTGAACTGTACTAATCAGTAATCAGCCATAAAGAAGTACCAACAACCATCAAGCAGTTGTCACCATCTTCATAGAAGCCAATTTAATTTATTTCTTGATTTTATTTTCATTTTATTGCTTCTCTGCCTAAAGTTGAAGAATATTTTCCAGCTAGACTTAGGTATTGTTAGAGGCAGAGACATCTGTAGGGGTTGGGGGAGTGGGGACCAAGAATTGATGATGCCTAAGCAGCCAATTTTTGGTGAGATTCAAAGGCTGTTCTTCCTTTGTACAGTTGAGTTTAAGACATTTGGCTACACTTCAATAGCTGCGACGACTTCTCTATCTCTATTTTATCTCGATCTGGGGTCTCGTCTCACCATTACAGAAACAGGTAGACTTCACTCAATTCTAGATTCAACAGACTAAATTCAAAAGCAAGAAAAGTGCAGAAGATGAGGCTTCAATCTATATTCCAATCAGCTTAGAAGCCATTTGGATGAATTTAAGTTAACAATTGACCATTTCTATACCGAGTAAACAACCTAATTGTTCATATTAATGTTGTCTTTATACTAAATAAGCAATAAAACAGCTCAAAAAACTATATAACATTCAAATACCATCATGGCTATCGAAAGTTGGAATTCGCAAAAAAAAAACACTGGCGCGTGAGTTTGAGTAGAAAATGGGTCCACATGTGATGTTTGAGGAGATTAAGTAAGGGATTTGATGTGGAGTCATGATGCCATGGGACTGAGGGAGTATAATAATTCCAACAATGGATGCTCAATTCATGACATGAGAAACTAGACAGCAAAAACACAGATGCAAGCAAAGCAACATGCATAATTAATCTCTTAACAGAAAATACAAGATGTTCAAATTGATCGAAACAAAGCCGATGGTCGCTCGTTTAGGCATGATCAAACACGAAAATAACAATGGAAACACGAGTAAGCAAAGCATTGTACGAGCACTTCCAGGCTCATTCAGGCATTGGTACATGAAAAAAGGAAAGGAATCAAGCAAACTGACATAGAGTAGTAGCAAACCGGAAAACGAAAAACCTGACATGAGAATCAGAACTATTCGCCTCAACGGCAGCTGCCAACGAGTAACGACTCACTCAAACTTCACGCGTGGTGATCATCACCACTAGATATCTTCCTTCCTGCAAACACAGAGCCAAACCAAATTCAGTTCACTGCTAGGAAGTAAAAACTAGAAAGTAAAGCAACAAATGAAAATTGCAGAAAACCTATGAATGGAAGGAAGATAGGGAATGTGGTGTGGTGAGTGGAACTCAATGGCGAGAATCGGAGGAAGCGGACGAGGGCTTGTCGGAGTAGCCTTCGTGCTCCTCTTCGTCACCTTGAATTCGTGCAGGGATGTGGAAGCCGGGGAAACCGCCGTAGCCGGAGGAAAATCCAATGCCGGAGAACGACGGAGTGTAGAACGGCGGTGGCTGGTGATCAACGGTGGTGGAGGATGAAATGGGTGGGTCTATCCAAGCACGAACTGAAGGTGTGTTACTGGACTGAAGGGGTCCCCTCTGAGAAACAAACTGGTTATGGCCTAATAGCTGCTGCAGCAGCGGCTGCTGTGGCGGCAGTGACGGCGGGTTGAAGAAGTAGGCTGCTGGGGCTGCGGCGTCCGCGAACCTCTGCAAGCGGCTGAGCTCCGCCTGCTGCTGCTGCTGCTGATGTTGGTGGTGGGGGTCGGGCCAGCCGCCGTCAAACCCTAAAGGGGTGCCGTTGAGCACGACTTGGCCGTGGATGCGCGGCGGCGGAGAGTGGTGGTTGTGCTGCAGCAAGATAGGATCTTGCAGTGAGTGGAGGGAGAGGCGCAAATCTTGGGAGTGAGAGTGGAAGTGCATAGGTGAGGAGGTGGCGTCTGCTGTGCTGCCGCCGCCGCCTACCGGGAAGAAGGACTTGATGGTGTCGGCGATGGCATCGGAGTCCATCGAAGGCGGGAGGAAGCTCGAGATTTGCGAGTTTGGATTGTCGGAGATGTTGTTTCTGCGGCGGCCGTCGTCGTCATCCATTATCGCCGTCGCTGCCCTCTTGGAGGAAGGACCGGAATCTTGGGGGGCAGCGGAGGTGGCGGTAGGATGCCAGGCGGGGAGTTGGGCGAGCTCATCAATGGAGGTCTTGGCCTTCTTGATGAGCCAATCCACGGCCTTGCTGGGACGGTCGTAGCCTAGGCGGTCTTGGACGTCGTAGAATTGAATAGCGGTGTGTGCGGCCAGGCGCACCCTGCGGTCTCGGGGGCCCTTGGCGGTGCACACCTTGCTGTGCCGGTCTTTTCTTCCGGTGGCGCGCACAATGTGGCCCCCCTGCACCTCCACCACCTCCCCTACCATCACCCTCTGGCTGCTCTCCACCGCCGACACCCGCTTCTTCGGCTGCGGCGGCCGCGACGACGACGGAGTCTGCTGCTCTAGGGCGGCGGCGCCGTAGAGGAGGTGGTTTTGGTGGAAGAGGTGGGGAAAGGGAACATGGGAGGAGGGTGATTGCGCTGCTGCTTCTCCTTCTGCACCTACATAATTCTGATTTTCTTGATTTTGGTTTTGGTAGAGTTGGTGGTGAGGATTCCTGTGAGGATCCAGACTCAGACCCTTGTGATTCTCCTCCTCCTCTTCCAGCTTCTGGTTTACAAACCTTGTTCTTCCTCTTCTTCAATCTTCTTCTTCTTCTGCAGAATTTCAACTCTTTTGCCATTCAATCTTTAAGAATTCCATCACACCTCCAAATTCATACAAGACTAACCCATTCTCCCTCCTTATACACAACTTTTGATGATGGCTGCCTACTATACTATCTTGTGCACTCTACTACTGCAACCTCCTGTACAATTCAAGAATCGTATCTGCAGCACCAATTCATAAGCTCAAATCTCCTTTTCCTTTACCTTTTTTTGTGATTATTAATAGACTCTACACTTGGAAGAGGGTTGAAGCAATTTTCATGAAAAAGTGAGGAAATTCGTGCACTCTCTCTCTCTCTCTCTATCTATCCACTATAAGAGGCCTGGATGGCAGTGATGAAGATGGCAGTGTTTGGGTCAGAATATAGATTAAAGATCTCTGTGATATCAACACTGCTTCTTCTGCTGTTTTTTACAGCCTACACAAAGTTACAAACAAACACTAACTCTCAACTACAACTATATATATATATATCTTTAAATATGGACTAGTACTAGTAATAAGTATATCAATTAAATACTGCTCTAATTCATATTCATTCATTCATTCATTACCACTTGTTGGCTACTTGTTCCAAGAATTCTCCCCCACCTTTCCTCTTTTCTTTTTTTTTTTACTAATTAGGCCTTTGAATTTAGAACCCTAATTTTAAGTGTGTGAAAGGATAGATGATAGTAGATGATAGATCCTTCAAAATGGCACCACCACTCAATTTTTGAAAGTGACCTGTTGCAACTTTTCTGGTTTTCCTTTATTTCTTGAAACACTTTTCTTTTCTTTCTTTTTTTCTTTTTAATTTTCTCTCATTTGCTTCACTTAAAAGAAACAGCACAATTTCCTTTTTCCCCTCAAATATCTTTCTCCAAACTACCTTTTCTAGTGTGTTGAATTATCAGTACATGGCATATTGGCATCATCCTCTCTTTAATTTGGTCTCACTTTCCCCTTTTCCTTTCTATAATTGATGAAGAAAAAAGAAGTAGGGACTCCGATTTACTTCTCCTTTAACATGATTGTCCAATGTCTCCATCATCAATTTCGAATTTCCATTTTAATTATATGTCACATTCTCAAAAAAAGAATTATTAAGATGGTAGTATTGATCTTTTTTTTTCTTTTTTATTTACTCAATCTTGATATATTTATTATTCAACTATGTTGGTTTATTTAAATTTTTATGGATTGAAATAAAAGAATTTATGTAAGTAATGTTGAGTAGTTGCATTGGTATCTTCTTGACTTTATTGTTGGCAATTTGGACAGTTGTAGCATGTCTACTTTCCGTCACAGTACAATCATTTCCAGTGAAACCAGTGTACTTATTATTGTTAAATTTCTTTCAAACTTTTAGGCCAAATTGAAAAGATAAAAACAAATGCAATTTTCTTTTCTTTTTCTTTTCTTTTTCTTTTCATATTTTTAGCTGTATTTTAGGCATGTGTCTTTTCTAACCTACATTTATTACACGTATAACTAATTAGTTCAATATTAGGACGCGTGATCTAAATTATAAAAAAAATTGGATTTTTCGTATAAATACATGAATTATATTCTTTAATATAAATTTAGAAAAGTATTTTAAATACATATATTTATTGTAGTGTATTTTTTAATATAAACTTAAGAAAGTATATACAAGTTGGTGTATTTATATCGAAATTTGAAATTCATTTTTTTATGTTTATGTTAAAAACAGAATTTATTATAAATTTTTTTATATTTGTAAACATTTTCTTAACTTCATGTTAAAAATAGATTTTGTTAGTATTTTGTAAATATTTTTTAAATTCGTGTTAAAAAGAATAATTTATTAGTATAATTTTATTTTTTTAAATTCTAACTATTTTCTTTGTAAATGGTTATAAATATCATTTTAATTAAAATGATAACTTTTTTAATTTTTTTTGCCTTCCGAGTACGCATTTCATATATATAATAGGCATGAATTATACATTTCATACTAATGTTGCATGAATTATATGATTCACAGTGGTATTAACCAATAAAATTATATACTTTCGTACACTTCATATCAAATCAAACTACTCATACTCAATTACAAAAGTTTGAGTTTGTGTTATATTACTTCTGTCCATTATGCTATATTGTTGGCGGTTGAAGTCGGATAGTGAAGAGGGGATGGGTGCGTGGAGGTGTGCAGTGATAGTGGAAGGGGATGGGTTCGCAAAGATTTGCGACGGCGGTGAGGAGGGGATGGACGCAACGGCGGTGTGTGGTGGCAGTGGGGAGGAGATGATGAGTGCGCAGAGATATGCAATGGTTGTGGGAGGATGGGTGCACAATGGCCGTTATGGGGTGGTGTAAATTTTCAAAGGTATATCTACAATTGGGAGATTGATTAAGGGAGTGAAATTCGAATTTTGAATTGTAAGTAAAAAATGGTTAATATTTAAAATGGTAAAAGATATTGAAAAATACATTTTTTGTAAAAATATATAAAAATGACTAAAATTTAAATAATATTATATTAATTACTATTATTTATCTTTCATTATCTTATTGATTATTTTTATTGTCCTCTTTATAAAACATGCTATAAATTGTGAATGTGCTTGAAACATATGATATTGCAAAAAATTCCGTACTTTATAAAAAGTATATACCACTTCGTCATCTTCTAAATGAGGCATATTTCATTTTGGGATAGGTTTGTTAATGGGTGGGTTTTATCCGGACCGGATCCAGTCAAAACTTGCTCATTTTAAAGTTATGGTTCTGGTTCCGGTTCTAGACCCGTAAAACCCGCTGATGGTCGGTCCAGACCCGACCCGTAAGGTACGGTTCTGGTTCTAGCCCGGTCCGGCCAGATCATTTTTTTTTCAATTTTTTTTTCAATTTTTTTATCTTAAAAATGATATTTTATAATATCTCGTGTTACATCCTTAATCGTAGACAAACACTTTATACGTCTTAATTCAATAATAAATGTACCCAAACAATAAATACATATAAGTCGTAAAATAATTATAGTATTTAAATGACTTTTTAATAATGGTTAAATAAAATAAGAGTGGAGTTTCATTATTAAATATTTTATATTTAATTAATTTATTTGAAATCCGGATTCGTTTTAACGAATTGGTGACTAAAATAATTATAAAAATAAAACTTAGCAAGACCTCATACCCAATAATACCCATGAGTATTCTTACGAACCGGAACCATTAATATTTTAATTGGTCCGGGTCCGGATCCGATATTCAACAATCTGGTTCTGGATCCGATATTCAACAGTCCGGTTCCGATTCTAAAACCATAATTAATTTAACGATTTCGATTTGGGTTTTACCCACCTATTGACAAGTCTATTTTGGTATGTCCTCTCTAAAAAGAGGCATTTCCCGAAATGAAAATAATAAGGAGTGTTAAATGACAATAAGGGTGCAATTAGTGTTTATTTTTTTCTTTTGTATTTCTAGACACTTTAAAAACTAAGGAAAAATTTCTTAAATCCCATGCAAAAAAAAATGTATCTCTTTAAAAAGGATGGAATGATACAATTAAGTAATTAACTTATATACATAAATATAAATAGTAGAGGTAATGCAATCATTATGTACTTCAATTTATAGTACCAAACAATGTCCCGATACAGTAATAACCAAAAGAAATAGAAAAATGAAAATTTGCAAATATAGAACTGGTAAATACAAAACATTAATTATAGAAACAATTCAAATGATATCATATGATGAGTAAGTGAAATTCACCATCTTACATTTCATGTCTTACACCTAAATTTTTTATTTTAGTTAAATTATTTTTAAAAAATTATTATGATATTTTACTAACTTACGATTAATAATTATTTGAAAAAAATTTAAAAATAGTAGTATACTTATTTTTAAATTTATAAAATTTAAAAAGTAATTAAAAGTGATATTAAATATTAAAAAATAATTATATATTTTATTTATGTGAATTGAATCTCAGTACTATGTATATAATTTAAATTTTAAAATAAACTAAAAAATAAATTTAAGTTTAATTGTTGAACATTTTGGATGACATTGTAAGCGAATCATCGGTTTATGGTTCTATTATTCAAGATCGTAACTAAATCCATGGTTATAATGATTTATTGTTCATGACCGGAATTATTTAGGCGGTTCCGATTTCGAACGTCTTAAAAATATAAATTTTTATATAAATTTGCAAGTTAAAATATAAATTTACGAATTATAAACAATGATTATATATGACATAAAAGATAAAATTGAATTGTGGATAGAAAAAAACTACTAAAATAAATATTGAGAAACATAAGATCAGGGGGAACAAAACCACTGCAATCTGAGCTTTGCTCCAGAGTCCACAGAGCATAAGCACACAGCTCCACAGACTGCTAAAGATGAACCAGGTTGCATATAAAAGCATGCATCTCATGGAAAACCTTTGGGTCAAATTCTCGCTGCTTCTATATACACGCACATTCAGATCTACACAAATCCAGCTGGAGGAGATCTTGATGTGAACCTTTTTGATGACCTTTTTGATAATGCAAAAAAGGGGGAAGATTGACTCAAATTGGTATCAGACCATATAGCCTATCTCAATAAGGGAAACAGAAGCAGAACGAGAAGCAGAACACCAACTAAGCTCTATCCAGATCTCTTGTCCAGATCACAGGTTTGTCTCTTACAGGTTACAACATTATCAATCCAAGATAATGGTTTCGGCATCATCAAAGTGGGGAAAATTGTTATGAACCTTTTTGATGGTGCTAAACCCATCAACTTGGTTTTGATGATACTAGCGGAACCATTATAGTGTTGAGATATTTGATTCATTCTGTATGAATATTTTATGTGATGCCTAGGATTCATAGTTCTGTGTCTAGCATAGTTAGATTATACAGAAAACTAAATGTAAAAGGATTAGATGGATGAAAGACATATCATGTCCATAGGCAGTCTTCTGTGTTCTTCATAGCATATCAGCTAACATGTAAAAATAGGTTAATAATATAATAACCTAGTCTATAGAGTTTGATCTTATTTTATTTATGTATTAAAGCATATGATCAATTTGTAAGGACAGATCGTGAGTCACGGCCTGTGACATAGGATCATGTTGTTAGTTAAAGGTTAAGTCAAAATGTAAAGACAGAACGTAAGTAATGATCTATCTATAGGCCTTAATCTGTGTTCTGTCTACACTTATCTTTAGGAGCATCACCGCACAAAAACACGAATGAAGAGAACATATGATCAATACAGAAAGTGGTGATGCAGAATAGCTCACTACCCAGAAGACGAGTCCACTTCACAGAAGAACAGAAGACAGAACGAGGATAGAACGTTGATTTGGTCTATACTATAAAGATATTAAGATCTGTATTAAAATTTGCTGATAACAGATCAACTTAGATTTAATTCTTAGTTTGCATACAGATCACAATGTAAATGAACATAACGTGAGTCACGTTCTGGTTCTATCAGAATATGTAGTAGACTTGGAATAGTTAAGATGTTGAATTGTAAAGAAGCCGAACATGAGCCATGTTCCATATCTATAGAGCATCATACTTAGACTAATTCTGGAGGACATTCAAGACACATAATAAAGGAGTCATTCGGTCATGACATAGAACGTAGAAAACGTTCTGTCCAAATATTCTAACAATCAAGAAGAACAAGAGAATCAATCTATATCTAAACAGATTGATCAAGAGAGTGTAAGGAGACAGCTAAGGTTTATCAAAGACGTTTTGTCTACCAAAAAGAACCATAACATGAGCTGCTCAACACAGATTGGAGAAAGCTACAAATCCACCTAAATAGATCACAACTAGGGATGACAATGGGTTTAGGACCCGATCCAGATCTGGTAGTCCAAATCTATTTTTACGGATTTGGCTCTAACAAATTTTGGACCCGTTGGATTTGGACTTATCTCTTAAATATTGGATCTAGATCTGGATCTGGAATTTTTTTTCCAAACCCAAATCCGGTTCAGATCCGGCCCGAGATCCGAAATTAAATATATTAAGTGTAATAATTATTAGGGATGACAATTGGGTACGGCGGGAACGGATAGTAGCTATCCATACCCATACCCGCGAAGGAAGTTCGTACCCGCCACCCGCCACGGGTATAAAAATCACTCATACTCGCCACCCGCGGACAATATTTTAAAAATCAGACCGAATTATATCGACCGAGTTAACCACGAACCAGTTAGCTAACCGGTCCAATCACATTAAATTAATTTATAATTTATAATAAATGAAAAACTATAGTGAACCGGTGAGACCAACAAAAAATTGGTAGAACCGATGACCCGAGAAGCGGGTCTTTTGGCAAAATTTTTAAATTTTAACTTATTTATTATTTTTGCTTGAGTTGAGAAATTTAAGTTCAAAAATTGATATCTATGGATTTTATAGGAGCTCTCATTTGATGTAGTTCCTTAAATTTCCAATGTGGGATAATAACTTAGATTTAGATAGGTCTTATAGGAGTCATCCTTTGATAGAGTTACTTAAATTCTCAATGTGGGATAAAAGCTTAGATTTAGATGGGTAACTAAGTGGGTATTTCGTGGGTATTTCGTGGGTATTTCGCGGATATTTGATAGGTATTTCGTGGATATTTCACGGGTATTTCATGGATAATTTTTGCGGGTATATGGGTTCCACGGTCCATACCCATACTCGCGAACTAAATGGATATTAAATTCTACCCACGAATCTACCCGTGGATATGAAATGTCTCTCAAACCCATCTCTATTAGGGTCGGGTACCCGCCGGTAAATTGACATCCCTAGTAATTATATATATATAATATTTATTTTAAGTTTAAATTGTTTTTACTTGCAAAATTAGATGATTGGTGCCATTAAATGTAATAGTTATTTTTTTATATCTCAAAATGTATCATTGTCTATTTGTTTAATTATTTTTCTTATTTAAACTTAATGATAATTTATATATTTTCTATTTAATTGATAAGTATATAATGAATATCTCACATTGTACATTGTTATCGAAAATTCTGATGATGATGGAGAACAAATTGATTTCATTAACATTTTCATTTTATTAATTATTTATGCTTATGTAAAATAATCTTTTTTTCTTAATTTGTGTAGGACGTTGCTGATTTTGAAAGTAATAGTAATATAGAATTAACACTTTGAGCTCGATGATTACAACTATTAATTTTTGGAATATACTCATTTGAATAACTGTCATTTTTATGGTGTACAAACTTATATTATTTGGATGATGAAAATTTTAATGTTTGAATATTTTCAACGTAATATTTTTTCTCAATTTGAATATTTGTTAAAAAAAAATATATGGATCTGGATCTAGACCCGTAAATCCGCAGATCCAATGGATTTGGGTTTGAGTCTAATTTTTTTAGATCCAAAGGATCTGGATTGAATCTGGACAAAACGAAAAGATATGGATCTGGATCTGGACCAACTAAAATTCGGTCCAAATCCGGCCCATTGTCATCCCTAATCACAACTAACATGTCCATGCCACATCAGACGACACGTCGGATGACACATAAGACATACTCCAACGGATAAATTTACAGTCAGCAAACCAATGGTCAAAAGGACTATTAAAGCTCTCTGTAAAAGTTGCATGACTTCAACGGCTATAATTCATTACAACCTTATAAATACATCACGCCTTCCAAAAAGACAAGTGTGAGAGGACAGCACACTGCGCGGAGAGTGGAAGGTAAGTGGGTAAGAACGTCAGTGCACTCAGAGATTCCCAGAAAATAAGCTTCAAGGCTACAAGATTCTCTCCAGCATTCAAAATATCAATCAACACCAATTCGACTATAAATACCATATCAAGTGTTGTAACTTAGCAGAGAATCACAACCATCATTATGAGAATTTCACCCACTAGAACTTACAATAGTATAAAACCTTAACAACCATAGTTCTAGTATCCTTCTCAGTCCCAATACTGAGAAGGAAGTCTAAATACAAAACCCCACCCAGATCTCGTACTCAGCGAGTTTAAATAAGCGAGTTGTAATATCGTCCTCAACAAGTATAAATAAGAAGAGTGAACTCGTACTTAATGAGAATAAAGAATTGAAGAATCCAAGGTTAAAGGATTCAACGATCTAACTTGATCGTCCGTGGATGTAGGGGTGTTACCCGAACCACATTAAACATGTGTATTATGTATTTTCTGCATTGCATTATTTGATTATGTATTCTCACTTCATCAGCGAGCAGATTACAATCTGCAAGCTGTACACTTGAATCAATCTCTTAAAAAACACTCGACTTTAACAGTTTCCACACACAATCTTTGTCAAATACAGACATTCTGGTAAGCTCTAGAAAGCTGTCAGTCGTTTTGCTCTTTATACAGATTACTCACGATCTGCATCGAGAATCAAACTTGAATAAATTCACTCTCTCTATTTTAGAGGGGAGTTCTGTCATCTTACACAACTCTCTGTCCAGCACAGAAGTTGTCTCGACCAACTGCTCTAAACAGAATCCGCGAAAAATTGTAGTGTGATGTAATCCC
>JAPKLX010000031.1:2281094-2317247 GCA_026898415.1 Leonotis leonurus
CCCCCCCCCCCCCCCCCCCCCCCCCCGATGATTAACTAATTGGCGAGCTGCCGGAATAGTCGAAGCCATACCCAAGCGAAAAAGGATGTTATCCAAACGTATTTCAAGTAGTTGTAACCCCTTGGCTTTTCCGGCTCCCCCCCACCCCCTTCCCCCGGCCCCATACAACACATCTACTCTAACCGGGACCCCAACATAAATAAAATAGATGCTCGTTTATTTGATTCACATTAGATATGTTCTCTTTGAGAGATAAATTTATAACATGAAAATGTGGGATAAAAGTTTAATTAACCTTTAAATCCCTTCTTTTTTATTCAAACCTCCTATCTAAATTATAAATACGTCATTATTTTTCTCTTTCATCCCACTATAAGGTCGGATAATATTATTCATCTAAATTTGGAGTGATAATATTATTTCTCTTTAAAATAGGATGAATAATAAAAATAATGATGAATTTATAATTTAAATATAATATACGAATAAAAAAGAAAGAATTTAAAAGCTAATTATACTTCAACATCATCTTAGAATAAAACCGATATATTAATTAATTAGTACAACCACATTTCGAAAAATATCCACCGTTCGAACTTCATCTACTATGAATTTGTTGTCAGCCTCAGCCAGCCTCGTACCAAAGCATATAATAGAAGTTGTCAAGTCTTGAAAAATGTGAATAATTAATTAGTATTTAGATAAAAATATAAAAATCACGAATATTGTATTATATAACTAAAGTTTAAAAAATAAGAATATATGAATGAGGAGACAATCAACCTTAATATATTGGATTTTGATTCATTATTCGTACATTCCGAACATCGAATTTATAAAATTTGAGTATTTCTATGTTTTGAGCATTGCACTCAAGTTGGATCTACAAACATTCTCTTTGTGTGTAAGTATTTATTTTATTTCTTCTTTATTGGGACATGAATTGGATCGTACAAATCGATATAATCGAAAATTAGAAAATGAATTTCGCCTTGAGAAAATAAATTTATTTATTTCCTATCTATTATATATGATAGAGATAATTATATATAAATATAAAACTATTCACATTTTCTGGTATTACACACGACATATAAAATCTGACTTTCAATACACGAACTACCGATTTGTAGTAATTAAATACATCGGGTTCAATTGAATCAAAATTATAATTATTTGGGCCCGATTTATCATGTCATCAGCTGATATGGACAACTTTTTTTCTCTTTTTCTACGCCTTCAAGGTCACTAGAGGTGATCATCGGGTCGGATCCGGACCAACCCGCTAGGACCGAAGACCCAAAACTTTTTTAAAAGGTAGACCGACCAGATTGAGAAAACTCTCTTGGCCGACCCAGACCTAGGCTTCGGGTTCAGTCCGACACGGAAAAAAAATTAATTCATATTTTTGTTTCATGTTATCAATATTATTTTTTTAATGTTCACCAATAATTTTTGGAAAAAAATTTACATAATTACACATATCTTAGTAATTAGTAAATATTCTTAATGCACAATAAAAATATAAATTAAAAATTAATTTTTAACATAATAATTTATTAATTCAATCCCAAGTTCATAAATAAAAATAAGTGTAAAAAACATTTTATATATTTTTTATTAAATATATATCAATAGTTAAAATATTATATATATATATATATATATTTCTATTAAAAATAAAAATATAGATTTTTTTATAAGTCGCGTGTAATACCAGAAAATGTGAATAGTTCTTGTATTTAGAGGCAATTACACTAAAAAGGATAAAAAAATATTATCCGTATCAGCTGATGACATGGCAAATCGAGTTTAAATAATTATAATTTTGACTCATTAAACACGATGTATTTAATTACTACAAATCCAATATATTAGAAACCAGATTTTTTAAATTTTGTACAATTCCAAAAAATATGAATACATCTTGTATTTATAGGCAATTATATATAGGAATGGGACAAGACTCTAATGTAGACAGGTAACATGTCCAAAAAGCTAATCTCGTTGTTTCTAATAATTACAAATTTATATCAATCGTATCACTCAACAAGTGTATTTAGTATATGTCCTAACATATCGTTTATCTTATCAAAATCCAGCAAAAATAAAAATTTCACCACATGTGAGATCTGATGTATGAGAAAATATTCTCATATTAAATCTAGGTAGTGAGCCACGTGGATTTTTTTACACCAATATATGTGCTTGTACATTGATTAAAAATATAGATATTGAAACATTATGTTACCAACTAATTATCAAAACAATAAAGCATGTGACATTACTGAAGAAATGGTCAAATATTGTGGCAACAATATGTGCATTTATTAACGCTAATATTAATAATAATAACATACAAAGAAATATTATGCAAATTAAAATTAGTCAAATAAGATGCTAAATTAATGTTTAACAATATTTAATAATTTAATTTACATTAATTGTAATTATTTTTACAATGTCGAACGGAATAAAACCTGGTCTCATATATTATTCATCTCATATTTAAAGAAATGTAGTACTATATAATTTGGGACAAATAATACGAATGAGAATCTTCGTTTCAATTGTCATCCTAACACAAATTGTAGGATATTTGTATTATAGGTACGATACCCGTCTTAATCAATATCGAGGTCTTGTACAATTATAAAATTAGGTTCTTATATTTATTAAAATATTACTTAAAAATAATATTTCATCACTTTCATTATTCATGAAATGTTTACAATATTGATGTGTCTCAATAATAATGTCTTGTTTTCAAAAAAATAAAACATTTTATCATTAAAGAGTTAGTCAAGTTTATTAATGTCCACCACTTTACACAAAAAAATCACTTTGTTTATGTCTGTGTCCAAAAGTAACGTGTCAAATAAAAAAAAATATATATATATATATATATATTTTAACAATTTTTAAAGAGAGAAAATTTAAAATAATAATAATAATAACTAAACATGTAATAATTCAATATTAAGGGCCCTATATTTATGGGACCATATTCTAAAGAACTTGTTGAACACCCATGTAGCAGGGCCTGATAGGTACGGAGGGAGTTCGTTCCCCTTCGCACTACATCGTGATTTTTCATTAAGAGCATCTTGATACTTATACTAAAAAAGTGATTATATTTAATTGAAAAATAAATTAATGACTGTTATTATACTCCCCCGTCCATTGTTTTGTTACATATTTTGACCTGACACACATCTTATTAAGAAAATAATTTGACCTAGGATTTGTTTTGCATTGAGTAGAGTTTGAGTCTCAATTGATTTATTGAATTTAATTGAGTCGTGTTTATAAAGTAGAAGGGTCTGCTTATAAAAAAAAGAATCAGGTAACAAATTTGTGGATTAACAAAATTGACATAATGAATAATAAATACAAATCAAAGTATTATTTATTTCTTATCTCAAGTATTTTATTATACTATTAAAATACATATTATTGTAACCAATACCAGATATCTAAAGAGTGATTTCAAATCCATATGTTAATAGTACTTTTGCAACTGTATGTAAGGCGGAGTCACCCTAGCTAGTGTCACTTTAAGAACTCAATCACTTCAACTACAATCGGGCAACATTAAAGGAAGCTGATTCTTTTGATATTGGACCTAAACATGACCATCTTCTTCATCTCCAAACTTTCTCCCCTCTGCTTCTTGCAAGCATTGATTATCATGCAGTCTAATATGAATATAAAGATCCATTAGAGATGACAATGGACTTGTTTGAATCGATTCTTGCTTGATCAGATTCAGATCCAACCACTTTGTGAAAATCCAATCTAAATTCATTGGATCTAAAAAAATAGTACCCAAATAAACTTGTATTTAATGAAGTTGTGGGTCCATGGGTCTAGATTCAAATCAACATATTCTTTTCTAAAAAAATTTATGGAATTTTCTTTTTGAAAATGATGTAAAAAAAAGTCTCACAATTCAAAATTCAAAATTTTCATCATTATAAATGATTATATTTTTTTATTTTTTTATACAATAAAAGATTTAAATAAATTGTTCTAAACACAATCAAAATAAAATAAATATGGTTAATTTTTTTGATTAAATTATTTTTATAATCCAAATTTTTAATTTAGTTTAGTTTGAAGCAAACCGAATTATATATTCAATAGAGTCACTCTCCTATTCGTAGCAGATACAAATTAGTGTGACCCAGATTGATATGGTGATGTCACATCAATATATTAAATAATTCACTAATCAATAAACTCTGATTCAAAATTAATAATTAACAAACCTTTATTAAAAAATTATTATTTATCTATGTAGAATGTCAAATCAGTTACAAGCACGTAAATTGTAATAGTTGCAAACAACAAAGCAATTCTAATATATTCAAATGTTCACCACCACTATATGACACATTTTATATCCTTTGATATCTATAGATTAAAACTTTAATTTAAATTTAAAGGTCTTTAATATAAATATATATTTTCAAATATATATATTGTAAAAACAAATTATTCAATCTCCTTTAATATTTTTTTTATGATTTAAGTATATGTTCATGAATAAAATTAATATTTTGATAAATTTGTAAAATATGGGTTTTGAGTCGAATTTGGAACGAAATTGAATTTGAAAAATAAAATTCCAAATTAATAACTGGACTTTAAATGTGAATTCAAGATCTGATCAAAATCCACCGAGTCCAAAATATTGATAATTAAAAATCTTAAAATTGACTCTATATCACCGAATTTGGACTGAATCTTTGATCCAGTTACATCTAGGATCCATACTTAGTAGAGCTATTTAAAGCACCCACAGCCGTATGGCTCGGGAGTTGGCGGGCAGGGGTGTAGTTATAGCTTTAATATATATATATATTATTTATATATATGTGGTGGTCAATGAAGTTTGACCACGTTTTTAATTGGCGTGATATTTAATTTAAGAAAATTAAATGACTTAGGGTCGATTTACGTTCCGAGTAGATGATCATGATATATTTATTTACTCTAAATCGATTTTCGGTGAGTGAGAAATAATAGTATAAAGTGAGTCACTTAAAGTATGGAGGTAAGTGTTTGAGACTAAGTATGAATAGAAATAATTGTCCTACATCGGTTATGAAACCAACATTCATCATGTATATAAAGAGGTTAAGAAATCTTATGGTTAGACAAGTTGGGTCAAAGACCATCTGGCGCGCGTCGGCCTGCTGTCCTGGGGCTTATTTTTCCCAGCGGCCTGTCCCACTAGTTGTTCCTATAACGTTCAATGGTTTAATTACCATGAATGTACATTAATTTTCATCAATTCTTGCAACTCCAAGCTATGTTCTTATCATTTTTCAGTTCAACGGAGCTCGTTGGTTCGCGGTGCTGCCACCATTGAGACGTCACCGTTTTATCTTTGGAGATGATACGTCGAAACCGATAGCACTACCGGAGCGTATTTCGTCTTGCGGAAAGAGATTCCTCAACTCGGAGTTATTCTATTATTTTAATTTTATTACATTTTTAGTAGAATAGATTAGTAAGGCAGCAAGTGTAATCTGCGATCTCTCCTTCCCAAATTATTTTACATTCTTTTTCCTAACAATTGCAAGACGAAATATTCATATTTGGGAGGGATTTTTTTACTTTAATTTGTAATTGTGAGGCTGTATATACTTCTTTGAAATCAAGATTTATCTCAATCTTTTGAGATGGCAACCTCTGCATCAACAGAATCTAACACCGTTGCCATTGCTTCCACTGCTAGAGGGTTTTCAACGATCCCAATCATTGTCGATAGCACCACCAACACCATGTTTACCGGGCTTGGAGACTGTGCTAACTCTTTGGGGTTGAATGGTGTTTCCATGCTTAGAGGCACTGTTGGTTCCACTTTTAGTGGTTTCGGTGGATCCATCTTTGGATCCGGTATTGGAGCTCACGGGCTCAACACGTCGAGCTTTCTCTTGGGAGCAAATTTGGCACCGAGGATGATGCCTCCTACCGACAAGCTGTGGAAATTCAGCGGTACTGATGTCAAGCGTTGGCAACAGAAAATGTTATTCTATTTGACATTGGGATTCTCTAGGTTCCTCAAGGAGGACGAGCCGCCGACACCGAGTGCCGAAGAGACGAATTTCACCGTTCGGGCTGCATTCGACAATTGATACAATGGAGATTGCCTTTGTAAGAACATTATTCTAAATAGCTTAGATAATAGTTTGTACAATGTGTATTATGTTGTAAAGACCACCAAAGAAATATGGGAGGCTTTAGAAAAGAAGTACCGTGGCAATGATGCGAGTACTAGAATTTTTGTTGTAGCTAAGTTTTTAGACTACAAGATGGTAGACTCTAGATCCATTATAGATCAAGTGCAAGAGTTTCAACTCATTGTGCACGACGTCCACGCCGAGGGAATGATTCTACCGGATGCTTTCACAATGGCGACCGTGATTGAGAAGCTTCCTCTTAGTTGGAAGGACTTCAAGAGTTATCTCAAACATAAAAGAAATGAGATGACTCTTGAAGATCTAATAGTGAAGCTACGCATCGAGTCGGACGTGCGAAAGCGTGATCATAAGGTGAAAGGGCCGATGAACGCAAAGGTAAACCTATTGGAGAGAGGCAGTCCCTCCAAAAAGCGTGCTCGCCCAAATGATAAGGGTAATGAGAAACAAAAGTTGGCATCCTGAAAGTTTGACGGTAATTGCTTTAATTGTGACCAACCTGGTCACATGTCGAAGAATTTTTGTGAGCCAAAAGGCAACAAGAAGAAGATGCACGCAGCCCACGTTGCCGAGAAGGAGTTCAGCGAACAGGATGAAGGCAAACTTGCTGCCGTGGTCACTGAAGAAGTCAACTTCGTGGACAATCAAGGTGGATGGTACATTGATACCGGCGCAACAGTCCATGTGTGCGCCGACAAGACTACGTTCATCACTTACAAGGCTGTTGAGGGGAGGAAGCTCAACATGGGAAATCAAGCTTCGTCCGAGGTGGCCGGAGTTGGGGATGTGGTTCTCAAAATGACATCCTGATTACCTTGAAGGACGTTCTGCATGTCCCAGACATCCGCAAGAATTTAGTCTTGGGTTTAGTACTAGTCAATAAGGGATTTAGATTAGTTTTTGAATATGATAAGTTTGTATTAACTAAGTTTAGAAAATTCATTGGTAAAGATTATCTTACCAGGGAACTTTTCAAACTCAATGTGTTGGCCGTGCGCCGCAAAAATTCGAATGATAATGAAAAAGTCTCTATTTCCTCTTACTTGATTGAGTGCTCTGATTTCTGGCATTGTAGATGAGGACATGTAAATTTAAATGCTATAAAAAGATTAGTAAATTTGGATTTACTAAAGTTAAGTGAAGTCAATACTCAAAACAAATGTGAAATATGTGTTGAGGCGAAAATGACTAAGTTACTGTTTCATTCGGTAGAAAGGAGTACAACATCTCTAGAATTAATTCACACCGATGTGTGTGATTTAAAGTTTGTCCAAACTAGAGGTGGTAAGTAATACTTCATTACATTCATAGATGATTGCACAAGGTATTGTTATCTTTATCTTCTAAGAAGTAAAGATGAGGCTATTGAAGCTTTCAAGAACTTCAAATCCGAAACCGAAAATCAATTAAGTTAGAGGACTTGTGCAACGTAAGTGGTATAATTCATCAAACGACAACTCCTTATTCACCTCAATCTAACGGTGTTGCGGAACGCAAAAATCGAACACTTAATGAGATGATGAACACTTTATTTATTAGTTCAAGGTTGCCCCAAAACATGTGGGGAGAAGTTGTTTTAACAGCCAACTATATACTGAACAAAATTACACTTAAAGGTAAGGATGTTACTCTTTATGAGTTGTGGAAGGGAAGAAAACCCTCATACAAATATCTTAAAGTGTGGGGGTGTTTGGCAAAGGTTGAAGTGCCTCTACCCAAACAAGTTACAATTGGCCCTAAAACGGTTTCTTGTATCTTTATTAAATATGTTCTTAACAGTAGTGCATATCGGTTTGTTATTCACAAATCGAAAGTTCCCAACATGATGGTGGGAATGACAATTGAATCAAGAAATGCAATATTTTTTGAAAACATATATCCTTGTAAAGATAAAGATAAAATTGAAGTCAATTCTAGTAATATAATTGAAGAAGAAATCACGTCTTCTAAATTAGTGGATGATGACCCAAAATCGCGCAAACAACAAAAGTCTAATCTAGAGGATATAGAACCGAGACGAGGTAGTAGAGTTAGGACTCAAAAGAATTTTGGTCCTGACTATGTATCATTCATGTTGGATGATGAGCCAACAACGATCAAAGCAACTTTCTCTAGGTCTGACGCGGAGCTCTGGAGAGAAGCTGTACAAAGTGAAATTTACTCAATTATGCAAAACCGCACTTGGGTGTTGGTTGATTAACCAGAAAGTTGCAATCCCTTAGGATGCAAGTGGATCCTTAAAACAAAGTTTAAAGTTGATGGGTCAATTGATAACTACAAGACTCGGTTAGTAGTCAGAGGCTTCAAACAAAGAGATGGGTATGATTTTTTCGATACCTATTCACCAGTACGAGAATTACTACGATTAGAGTGCTTCTCACCATTGCTTCTTTGCATTATCTTGAGATTCACCAAATGAATGTTAAAACTGCATTCTTGAATGGTGATCTCAAGCAAAAAATATATATGGAGCAACCTGAAGGGTTTGTAGTACGTGACCAAGAAAGGAAGGTATGCAAATTGGTGAAGTCTCTATATGAGTTGAAACAAGCGCCGTTACAATGACACTTGAAATTTGATGAAGTGATGTAATGTGTGCAAATTGGTGAAGTCTCTATATGGGTTGAAACAAGCGATGTTACAATGACATTTGAAATTTGACTACGTGATATTGTCAAATGATTTCAAAATAAATGAGTGTGACAAATGTGTTTACATTAAGAACACTAATAACAAATATGTTATAGTGTATCTCTATGTAGAAGACATGTTAATCATGGGTAGTAATATCCGAGTGATTAACAATACTAAGTTCATGTTGAAAAGAAATTTTGACATGAAGGATATGGGGGTAACTAACGTGATTCTTGGAATTAAGATTATAAGAACACCAAACAAAATCAGCTTGTCACAATCTCATTATATTGAGAAAGTGATCAAAAAGTTTAACGCGTATGATAGTGTACATGTTAAAACCCCCTTAGAACTCAATGTTCACTTGAGTAAAAACCGAGGTGAGTCGGTTGCGCAAGAAAACTACGCAAGGGTGATTAGGTGTTTGTTGTATCTAACGAACTGCACTCGACCTGACATAGCGTGTGCCATGAACAAATTGAGTCGCTACACCAGTAATCCAAGCAAGGAGCATTGGAAAGCTCTTGAGAGAGTATTGAGATACCTAAAGTATACTCAATATTATGTGCTAAAATATGGTAGATACCCACCAGTACTGGAAAGGTATTGTGACGCTAATTGGATCTCGGACACAAAAGATTCACTTTCAATAAGTGGATATGTGTTTATGATTGAGAGTGAAGTTTCCATGAAACAAACGTGTATAGTCCGATCCACCATGAAATCTGAATTCATAGCTTTAGATAAAGCTGGTGAAGAAGTTGAGTGCTTAAGAAACTTTCTCGAAGATATTCCATGTTGGTCGAAGCCAGTGCCTCCAGTGATGATTCATTGTGATAGTCAAGCTTCTATCAAGGGGAAAAAAGAGGCTTGTATAACGGTAAGTCACAATATATCCGTCGGCGACACAATACTATAAGACATTTGATCACAACATGAGTTATTACAGTCGACTATGTAAAGTCGTTGGACAATTTGACAGATCCGCTAACCAAAGGGTTAAATCGAGATCAAATGTTTAAATTGCTAGAGGGAATGAATTTAAAATCCACAACATAAAGAGTTGTCATAGTGGTAACCAGATCGCACTATATTAAACACAAAAATAGGTATATAATAGATCAAGCAGAGTATCGTATCCACGAGGACTGATAAACGAAAACACATTGAATAATTGTTCTATAGATTCAATTATTATCTAGGCAAACAAGAATATGAATAAGATCAAATCAATACGAATGAAATAATAAATAAATAATAAAGAAAAGATTATAGGGATAATGTATCGACACTAAATCAATTAAGGAATTCAACAATTAGATCTAATTACCATATTTTAATCATAATGCATGTGAAGGTTCGCATAAATAATCACTTACTCCCGGATAGGGCAGTCTATGATAGTGGACTAATTTAATCTCTATCTTCGCTAGGTCTCAAGAGAATTAAATCAGTTACAAAAAGCACACAAAGAATATCCACCTACACTTCTCCTATCTCTGCTAGGTCTCAACGGGAAACATGTATTGTGATCTATGAGATCGACTATGAATTCAATTTCGGATAAGACATCAAAATCATAACTTGCATACAATAATATTGGTCAATTATCAAAGTATGATAATTAAAATCATAAATTACAAACAAGCATAGGAAGAAAAATTAGAAATTAATATGAATTCATTAATCAAAATAGGTCTTACAAAATCCCTAGAATCTCAAGGCGTTTAGCCACACATAATAAAATTAAAAGCTAGAAAGAAATAAGAGAACATGAAAAACCCCTTAGTAGAACTCTTGATCTTCAGGTTGTCAATCCTTGATCACGATCTCTCCTCCGGAATGTGGAAAACTAATCTAGAATTTAAAACTATATGAAAACAAAAATATGGAATATGGAAGAAGAAAGACAATATCTAGGGTTCTATAATGGTGTGTATTAAGAAATCTTATGGTTAGAAAAGTTGGGTCAAAGACCATCTGGCGCATGCCGTTCTGCTGTCATGGGAATTATTTTTGTCAGCGGCCTGTCCCAGAAGGCCTATGCCACTAGTTGTGCCAGCAGGTGGTCTGTGCCACTAAGCAGCTAGCTATGCCAGACAACTTGTGCCACAGGTGGACTGTGCCGCTGCGCCACGGATTATGCCAGCGACCTGTGCCACGGCCTGTGCCACGGTCTGTGCCAACGGCCTGTCCCGAGACATGTCCAACTTGACTTTATGGAAAATGAGCTAACTCTTCGTTGTGGAGAAGGAGCTAACTTGAGTTGAGACGATCTCCTCGTCTTCTTGTGATATCAAGCTCCTTGAGTTGATCTTGTGATCAACCTGTGAGGCTCCTTATCAAGCTGTGATGTGAAGTTCCATATCAGTGAGTCTAATGACGTGGACAAAAAGCATGTCCAGGTTAGGTGGATTAATTATAATTAATTACCACAATCTTTTATAACTCCTATAACGTTTAGTGGTTCAATTACCATGAATGGACATTAATTGTCATCAATTCTTGCAACTCCTTTTAAGTGGACTTGACCTATATATAGGTGGTCTCCATGCATTACACATACACGAGAGAAACCCACAAGTATTCACAAGCAAAGCATCTTGATGCAATCTTTCTTTCAAACATTTTAGAAGAAGCTCTGTTCTTATCCTTTTCCAGTTCGCCGGAGCTCGTTGGTTTGCAGTGCTGTCACCATCGAGATGTCGCCGTTTTCTCTTTGGAGACGATACGTCGAAACTGAGAGCACTACCGTGGCGTATTTCGTCTTGCTGAAGAGGATTCCTCGACTCGGTGTTATTCTATTATTTTAATTTTATTACCTTTGCAATAGAATAGATTAGCAAGGTAGCAAGAGTGATCTGTGATTTCTCTTTCCCAAATTATTTTACATTATTTTTCCTAACAAGGGTTTCCGGAGGCTGTACCGCGAGTCCCTCGCTGCGGATGACAACCTCGGGAGTTGATGCTTTGGGCGGTGAGGCTGTGATGGAGAAAGCGCTGCAGCGGGGGCTCCCGAGCCCCCACCATTTTCTATTTTTTCCTTTTTTTTTTAATTCTAATACATAATTTCATCTATAAATAACCTATTTCAATCCCAAATTTTCACACATTTTCATTCATTCTTCAATCTCTCAGTCATCCATCTTCAAAAATACCTCTTCCAAGTTAGAAAAAAAATGGATGACGAATTCAATAGGATTCTATACTAAAGTCGGAGCCAAGGTGCGAGATCCGATAATCAAAGATCGGACAATTCGTCATCTGGTTTTGGAAATTTTGCAAACCAAAATTCTCTTTTATCACCCTCCCAGTTCAACCCTCTTTTATTTTCTACTCCAAATTATCCCGGCCGAAATTATTCCGCCCAATAATTTCTCTTTCCTCCATATTCTCCCCCAATTTGCTTCACAACTGTCTCCTACACTTTCAATCGCTTCATCGACCTAACAATTCTCTATTTCCAGTGGAGCTAGTGGACTCGATAGAATCAACTCGAACGATTCATTTGCCGATGCTTTAGACGAGACCCTTGCTCTCACTCTATGTAAAGGATCTGATCGTACAAAAATAGATGTTGCCTACACCGAGGAGGATGACATTGTCCTTTGCCAAACTTGACTCGACACAAGCCAAAACTCCATCGCCAGCAACAACCAAAAAGGCGAGGCCTATTGGACACGCATCACCAACTCCTTCAACCGGCAACGGGCCCCTTCGAAGGACCGCACTGTCAAACAATTGATGTGTCATTGGGCTCGTATTCAAAATATGACCCGAAAGATTTACACCATCTACAACCGGTGCTCCAATGCGTAGGCAAACGGCAACTCCGACTACGATATCTACAACAAGGTGTTGGCGGAGCACAAACAAACATAAAAGGCGGAGTACAAATATCATCATTGTAATTTTAATTTCTAAGTTAGGTTTTTAATTATTGTAATTTCAATTTCAATGTTGTTTTTTAATTAATGTATTTTAATTATAATTTTTATTTTTTTATTAATGTATTTAAATTAATTTTTTGTTCAATTTAATCTAATTAAATCAAAAATATTAAAATTAAAAATTAAAATTAAATTTTAATTACATATTTATTAATTTAAATTATATAAATTTAAATTAATAAATTTCATTCATAACAAATATTCCAAAAAAAATACATATATCATAAAATACGATTAAGTATAGAGCCCAAGTTAGAGAGTCTCTCACTGCAAGAAAACAATACAAATTCTCTAAAATCCATAGACTCCACACAAAAGTTTCATTTAATTATAAAAATGCCACCAGGAGGCTCTATGGCTCTAAGAGAGAGTCTCTCATTGTGGATGCTCTTACGCTTACGATTCAGAAACGGACTGTTGATTTACGGTTTCAAAATTTTAAAGTCGAAACTGAATCGTTATCATGACGGTTCACGATTTTTTTACTGAACTGTCCAAAAACATTAATAGCATTATTTGAAAATTTAAATTTATAATTTTATTTTTTTTTACATTGTAATGCATCATCATTTAACTATTCAGATTTCCAATATCCTTCTGTATGTTAATTTTAAAACTATAGTAGTTACAAAATATTAATCTATCATTCTATGAAACTACGATGTATCATTTGTTTTTAACTTTAAAATTCAAAGTTTAATTTTTATTGTATTTAATTATTAATGTATTTTTAAGTTTTAATAGTATATTCTTATGAATAATAAAAAATACTTTTTATAATTAAGAAATAAATTAAATTAAGCAAAAAAAAATTAAAATTATGGTGTTGAATTGATGGTTACGGTTCTAACCGTCGGTTCACGGTTTCATATTTTTACGATCGTAGTCAAATTGTTTGCTACTCGATTACTATACTTCAAAAACAAACTATCAAATACTATTACGGTTTCAAAAATCACGAATTACGATTTGATTATAATAATTTAAATGTAACGATTTGGATTATTTTAAACATCTCTCAAAATACTAGCTCAACACATAACTACATGCAATAGGTAAAGTGACGCAGGGATGGATGATGTTATAATCCCAACTCTTTTACCATTTTCCTTTTACAATTTTTTAATCAGTTTGGAAATAAAGTAAATAGATAGTACATGATACTAAAATAGATGGAAGCCATGTCAGGATAATGACATTCTTGTATTAAAATATTGCTATTAGTTATATATGATAACGAAATCTGAACTTACAAACAATATTAGTCTTTAAAAAAGGGGGACAGGAAAAGATTTGATAGAAGATTAGTTATTAATTAATAATTGCACATCATTAAGGACACTATGTTTTACGTGTGTGGGGATTAAAATTGTACTTTATAAAGAAGCTAATAAAATATTACTCTAAATCAAGTCGCAACTTAGACTAAATTTGATAGTAATATTTCTACCATTTTGCGGCTGCTGTCACCATCAAACACTGTCTGTCTATTATTTATTTATTTAATGAAAATTTGGAAGTATATAATTAATTAGATTAAATAATGAAGGAGATTGCGAATCTTGGTTAATGCCAATGGTTATATATTCGTCGCGGTGTGTAACGAATTTATGCCTAACGATTTCAAGAAGAAATTAATTTTTATTTTATTGAATTTGTGACGCTTCCAATAAATGAACTCTCACATAAATAATTGTAAATTGGTGTTCGTACATTAGAGGTAAGAATACATTTAAATGAAATGGGATTAACGGTCTATCTTACACTTCTGTTTCATAATTAAAATTTAATTTTTAAATTTCAATTTATATTACATCGGTCCCATTAAACTTGACATATTATGTAAAAATGTGTGATCATATCACCTTTATAATTTTTATACTACTTTATACACTCTTTAATGAACGTATTGAATTGTCAAGTTTAGTGGGCAGATGGAGTATGTTTTAGTTTAATTTTATATTTAGTACTAGAGTTCATCTCACCCAAATAGGATATATAATTATTTTTAAATATTTAATATTATTATTAATTGATTTTTTGAGTTCATAAATTTAAAAAAAAATTAATTTTCAAATAATTATTAATTATGATTCGATCATATTATAATAAATTTTTTGTTTTTAAAATATAAATTAAAATAATAAATTTAGTTATGAAACATGGAGTGTGAAATAAAAAATTGGGATATTGAATCTCATCCGCATTAAAAGATTAAAAAAAATTAATAAGCGTAAAAATTGTATTATACCATCTCTATTGACTTTTATCCAGAAAAGTAATACCGAAGGTCTTGATGGACGAAAAAATAAATTAATTACTAAAGATTGTTAATGATGAAATTATAATTTTTATTCTCGCTATCACACAATTAATTAATGTGGGTATTTTTTATGGTCTATATATTAATATTTAATTGTTAACGGGTAATACGTGTTAGGGTTTGTATACGTCAAAATATGTTTTATACTTAAACGATGTATCGAACTTATTTTAGTTTCATTTTAAGAATAAATATTTATATCATTAGTTTGTTATATATTATCTTTCTATATAAGTTCTACGTGTTGTTGCTTAGAACGAGGTCTCAAAAATTAGTTATTTCTTAATCTGTGTGTCGATGGCATTAGTATATGCGGCTGATTAGATGTTGTTTTGATTCATTTTCGTTTACGGGTTTTTCTTAACCCTAGATAGTGATGTCTTGAGCAGTAGTGATTGGTTTAACTAGAAGTACTCGATTGTCAATCGCATAGAATCGCGTCTCGAACCCTCGGTAATACGAGTTGTTTAAATTCGCGTGAGACGTTCATAAATGTTTTATTGCATAAGAAACTCAGCCGGTTGGAATTTATTCCGTATGTAATAATTAAGGTCTGCCGGATTACTCGCGAATAAATATATTAATTAATTATGAGTTGTCAGCGAACTCAATTAATTAATGGATTTAGTAAATTTTAAATGCATGAAATAATTAATTACAAAAGGGTTACATTCGTAATTTGGATGGACTAAGATGAGTTCAATATTTATCCTATAGTGGAGTCGATAAATATTTATAATAGAAATACACTTTATTACATTTCCATAGAGTAATTAATTTTATAGTTAAATTAATTTAATATTATAATTAGTCCAACTCTAAATTTGACCAAACAATTAATTAAATTTAATTGGGTCAAAATGACTTGAAAATTAATTAAATTAAGTTATGGATTTGACTTGGTCAAATTAATTTTGAATTATTCAAAATTCAAATTTGAATAAAAGATGGAATCGTACTGAGATAAAAGTGGAAATTAATTCTATTATTTGATATTATTTGAGATATTATTCATTCTCCTTAAAAACCACAACCTAGTCCATTATATCTATAAATAGTGAACTAGAGGGGGCCGAAAATCCTCTCCTCTCCCCTAATATTTTCGGCCATTAATGTTAGAAGCTTCGAAAGTAGAATCAAAGAAGATCAAGAGAAGATTCGATTGATGTGGATTGCGGTTCGTTGCTAACGATACGATTCGTTTCTCCGCAAGCGAAAAGTATAATTTAATTTCGTTCTTATTTTCTCCTGCGTGGTATTAAATGCAAAAGAATTAATTATTTATGTGATTTATTAAATTTGTGGATCATGCGTTATTACGAGCCCCTCATATGAGTTCCATCGATACGATGTTAATTGGCCTAAAATTATGTTAAGCCCATTAGAATGGGTTATTTAGTATATATATATATATATATATATATATATATATTATATTGTAAATGAGAATCAATTAATAAATATAAATAACCTCACATTAGATATGAATCTTTGAGGATTAATGTAAAAATATATACTCACATATAATATGCAAATGTAACAAAACAAAAATTTTCTCACACAATTTGTTACATATACTCAACATTTTTGTAGTGTCACTTATTCGAAAAGTGAATCAGAATTCATTCTCACTCGAAAAAGTCATTTTGCCGGTATGATCTCGATTGGGTCGTTAATAGAGGATAGAGTGGGTATATATGTAATTTTCGTTCTCATAATCTTAAGAAAGCAGTAGTATATAATTTAATGGAAAGAGGGAAAAACTGGCTATATGATTTCTGTAACTTTGTCATTACACATTTCTTTAATTTTTTGTATCTTATGCTCGGAAATTATATGCCATTATTATATATTTCCAATTACTAAACACCAAAAGATTGTCTTATTGCTTTTTTTTATATATTTATATTACTAAAATCTAAATATACAATTTCCTACTCCGAGCACACGAAAGTTCTTTTATTCCATCTGTTCTATCTATCAATTTTGTTAATTCCAATTTTACGGTATTATATAGTTTAAATTTGTAACTATTAAGTAGGAAATTATACTCAATGGAGTATTATTTTAATTAATAATTAATTACCGGTGTTTTGGGTTATTTTATTGTCAGTCAAAGAAACATGTGTACTATCATATCTAATGGTAATTAAATAATTACAATTAATTATTTTGAAAAAAGGAATAATTATGCGTTATTTCAATTTTCAAAGAGGCTAGAGCTCTGTTTGGTAACTTAAATTGTTTATTAGGAGATACTAATATTCTGTATAATAAGTACATGATATCATTAAATAAAGAAATTGAAAATCAATAAAATAAAATAAAAAACAGTAGTCGTTATTCATAAAAGATCTGGATTAGTTAAATCAAATATTGAAAAATCTTGCAGTTGAAAATAA
Organism: Leonotis leonurus; assembly: GCA_026898415.1. NCBI lineage: Eukaryota > Viridiplantae > Streptophyta > Magnoliopsida > Lamiales > Lamiaceae > Leonotis > Leonotis leonurus. Next base: position 2,298,613 of record JAPKLX010000031.1, read on the forward strand.
CGTAGGAGAAAGACATGTCCCCATCTATATATCTTCATAATTAGACACGCCTACTTTATGAACCCAATTATACTGCAAGAAAAGAAGAAATCACAGACAAATTACTACAAATTCAAAATTCAACACAACTTTAAAACATCACAATCTTTTAGTTTTGTCACAAAATTAATTAAGTACATATATATATATACTTAGCTTTTGTAATTGTAAGAGACTGACTAGCTAGGTTTTCGACATAGGACCCAACATTAATTGGTACACATGCACTTACACCATGTCACATGCAATGCAACATCAAAATCGATACATTATCGGACACAAAAGATGTAAATTACAGGACATGTTTAGTATTATTGCACAAAAATCCAAAATAAAGGTGGAGTACTTGTGCAAGCCGATTGATGTACTTAATAAAGTTTACAAATGTGTAGTAGAATTTATTCATAAGCATATATATTTTGGTTATTTAATTTTATTTTGCAGCGGAAATTAAAGAAAAAAAATAGAGTAATTTGGGTTTAATTAGGAGTAGGTAAGAAAAAGAGAGATGAATGAGAGTTGAGAGAGAGAGATGATAAATATAAGAAGTCGAATTCCAATAGTAAAGCTAAAGCAGAAGCATGCACGCATGCAATGTAATAATTAATGGAGTAGCTAATAGTTTGTAGGTTTGAGGGAATTCGATGAGTGGTTGTTTGTTTGTAGTATAATTAGCTGCTCACTACTGACTAGTCGTCTTCATGCATCTGTCTCTATGTACATTACTCATCATGTTGTATTTCTATCATCTCCTCTCCTCTCCTCTTATATACGTTTCTATCACTTCCCTTTCCTTAATTAGAAATGAGAGTTTTTTTTATTAAATTATTTCATTAAAAGTGGTCATTTTAAAAAGAAAGAAAAAAATTATCTTTAAAATATTAATTCATACTTTTTAACACACAATATTTAATTTTTTTGGTCTTGTGTGTGATAGAAGTGTAATCAAACCGAATACTGTCAAACTCAAGTTCGGCTCGAGCTCGGTTTGAGTTCTAAAACCAAGCTCGAGTTTGGTTCGGGTAAATAAAAATCGAGCTCGGGTACGGTTCGAGTTCGGTTCATATATTATTCTATTTAATAGTGAATTCGAAGGCTCGAGTTCGTTGAATATTCGAGTTCGAACTCGTTTACTAAATTACTTGAGTTAATATATATTTGTTAATAATTTGACAAGTTCGTGAACTAGTTCATACATAAAGTTCGCGAACTATTTGAAACTCGGCTCGTTTTAAAGTTCGTGAATAAGCTCGTTAATAAAGTTCGCGAACTATTCGAAGTTCGTCTCGTTAACAAAGTGCGTGAACATTAGGCTAGAGTTCGGCTCGAAAAATAATTCGAGCTCGGTTTGAAGCTCGAGTTCGATTCGTTTAGTAAACAAACAAATTTCGAACGAACTTTTATATAACTGAACCCTGAATAGTTCACGAAAAGTTTAGTTGCGCTTACACCCCTATGTCTGATCTCATGTGACTGTTTTTAATGGAATATAAGGTAGTATTATTACTACTAGTCTGTTTTGGCATTGTCCTAATTCATGAGTGAATGAGAGATGCTTATTAATTGATCGATAATGATAGGAAATAAGAATAAGAGTGAATATTGGTGCATGCGTGGATTAATAGAGGAATGGGAGATGGGGTTGAGTTTGGTGGACTCACCCTCACCCTGCTTTGTCAACACTCTCTCTTGTCTCTTGCTCCATCGGTCATTACACAATATAATTTATTTCTTGAGATATTTTCCACTTTATACATTATTTTTATTTCATATATATTGTCCTCGTGCTTGTGAATTTTCCCATAAAATATCTCAATGTTATAAATTTTAAGACATTTCCACAACGAAATCTCAACAAAAACATCTTATTCAAAATAATGTCCCTACCACATCTCAATTTCAATAGATAATATCATGTTAAATGTATATTTTCGAACTAGATCGATATACCCGAAAAGACAATTCTGAACTTACACAATATATGCAATGCATGTGTGGTTAGTTACTTATACTATTCAGTTGTAAGAAATATTTATACAACTAATTAATCCAAATATTATTACATTTTGCCCTAATCAAATTATCCAGGCCACGACATGTCTTAGTAATTTGATCAAAGTAAAATTAAGAATCATGACTTAACACTTTTCTATGCTTATAAATTTAGCTGGACATAAAATTAATATACAAAGTCATTAAAATAAGTAATTAAAGAAAAACATAGTTGAATTCAAACGTACGAATAATTAAACCCTAACCACAACAAACAATAAAAGAGTTTGACACGAAAGCCTTATTCTTCATCCAAAGACTTTGATTGATTAAGTCTAGCTGATAGACTTTGTGGTTGCCGCAGCTTCATATCTATTTCTTCATATCTTTAATGTTAATCCATATTTTTAAGTTCTATCTTCATATCTTTGAGCTTTATTTTCATATCTAAATCATGATCATATGTTGGTCTTGATCGCAATATTTTATAATACAAAAAATACGTAATCTATATTTCTATCATATTTAACCTTTAAATTCGGCGACCACCGAAGTGGTCATCATTCTAGTAAAGAATTCCAGCAAAATCGACGACAACTTCGGAAGTTGTCGAATTTGCAGCAAAAACATTGACATCTTCAGCGACCTACTTCACTCAGTCGCCGATCTCACAATATTCTGCGTGCAACGATTTTATTTTGATTTATTGTCCCTCATTTCAATTCTGGTTAATTTGGATTCATTTTTGTGCCTATGTCCTATCAAGATGAATTTTTATCATATGTTAGCTAATTCTTAATCTTCAAAATACGAGAATCTAAGCAAAACAAAGAAACTTAAACAAAAACATGAAATTAACATTACTAAATGGAAACAACTAAAACAACTTGAAACGAATATAAAAATCAACCGAAGATAAATTCTAATACTATAAAAGACACCTAAAATGAGTTTTTAACATTAGGTCACAAAAGACAATGATAATGTATATTTTTCTCATCATCTTAAACTCTTAAACTGAGTATGTTTGCATATACATGCTGAGCTACATGTCATGATATCAGGTAATCAGTTTCTAAATTTTGAAGGTTTCTTGGAAACTCAATCTTCTCATGAATATCTAAAATCTAGTAGACAATATTACCCTCACCAGTTGAGGCAAAATCAGGTCCATGGTACAAGCGGCATGTGAAATAACTTGGAATTTTTTTGTTGCTACACAACATCTAGGAATAAAGCATCTGTCTATATCCTTTCTAATTAACACATATTTTCCACGTCCTTTGTAGGTATTTAAGTCGTGTTTGTGTTTCATATTCATTTCGTATGGTTTCGTAGCTTTTCATGTTTTTCCTTAATGTGTTAGGGGTTTAGTGGTTTTTAGGAGGAAATAGGGAAAAATAGGTCGAGATTTGGAGAAAATATCAATCAGAGATTTAAAGTTTAGTTCGACATCAAGAGTTTGTAGCCTGAAAACGGATTCAAAATCAAATTTGAAATGAGAGAAAACATGCCGAAACAACTTGATTGGGCAATCGCTGGCTAGCTATTTTTGATGGGGAAAAAGAGCGCGGCCCAGTGCCGACTAGGCCCCTAGCGGGCCTTGGAGCTAAGCTTGTTAATGTGAGGGTAAAATTCGGACCAAACTCAAAATCGATCAAAACCCACTCATTTCAAAGTTATGATTTTGGTTTCGGTTCTGTTTTTAGACCCATCCAAATCTGGTCATGGTCGGTCCAGACCCGGCCCATCAGGTACGGTTCCAATTCTAGCCCGGTCTGGTCCGGTCCGATCCGATCATGTTTTTTTTCAAATTTATTTTATCTTAAAAAATGATATTTCATAATATCTCGTCTTTGATCGTAGACGAACACTTTGTACGTCACAATTTAATAATAAATGTACCAATGCAATAAACACATATAGGTCGTATAATATTTATGGTATTTAAGTGATTTTTTAATACTGGTTAAACAAAATAAAAGTAAAGTTTCGTTATCAAATATCTCATATTTAATTAATTAATTTTGATGAGAATAAGTAGAGGTGTTCACGGTTGCGGTTCGTAACTGAACCACTATTTCACGATTCTGAATTTTTGGAACCGAATCGTAGTTGTGGCGGTTCACGATTTGAAACCGAACCGTGTATGACGGTTCCGGTTACGGTTTCGAACCGTCTAAAAAATTAATGCTAATATTTTGAAATTTTAATTATATACCAATGCATATATTCATTTAATTTTTTATCACATAATTACCTTTTTAATGTAATACTATAATTACTAGGTAAATATTTATCTTAATTTAGTATTAATTATATATAATATCATATAATAATATATTAATAATGAAATAGAAAAGTAGAGGTGTTCAATTTTTATTTTTATAAAAATAAACCTTTTTATAAACCTAAAAGAAAGCATATATATCGAACCGTCGGGTATCGTTATGGTTCCCGAAACCGCTAGTTACGGTCCGATTCTGACGGTTCCGATTCCTTTGAACACCTCTAAGAATAAGTAGTAATTGTCCATTGGATGTTTAAATCAAATTTAGTACTATAATAGACTATGCTAATAACAATTAATTAACTTTATGTTTATGGTTGTTATGCAAATATAATCTATTAATATTAGCACTAATATTACAAATATAACATTATATCTATTCAATTTTTAATTTCTTTAATTTTATTATTCATCAAAACTTTTCTAGAAAACCTGCTCATTTTGAAGAAAAGTTCATGAAAACCGAGAGTGGATGTATATTTACAAAACTTGTGAATATCCTTTAGGATATGTAATCATTAATTATAAAGGTAATCATATTTAACATGCATGCATAACTCAAATATTATCCAAACAATTTTTTTAACATTTAATTTTAACTTAGAAATTTTTTTAACATATCTAATTTCATGTGAACCAATAGCGATAAAATTGAAAAAATAAAAATTAATTACATGGAATTCAGATTTATTTTAACGAATTGATGACTAGAATACTTATATGAATGAAACTTAGCGATATCCATGGGTGACCCATACCCAAAAGTACTCATGGGTATTCTTATGGTCCGAAACCATTTATAATTTAATTAACGGTTCGGGTCCAATTCGGGTCTGATATTTAACGGTCCAGTTCCGGTTCTAGAACCGTAACTATTTTAATGGTTCTAGTACGAGTTTTACCCACCCATTAACAAGCCTAGCTGGAGCTGGATTAAGATTTTGATACGTGAATTAATTAGTTGCCTAGCAGTCGTTGACTATATTGGTACCTATAAATACTTGTATTTCTAGGGTTTGAAACATTCCGTGATTTCATCTTTTGCATTTCGTCTTTACTTATCGGATACGAACAGAGTGTTCGGCATGCTACCATAAGCGCTCCTAACTCTGGTAAGAAACCATAACCAAGACTCGTGATTCTCTATCGGCCCAATCCCAAAGGCCAATGGGAACACATGCTCATTTGCATCATTCGTTACTGCAACGAATAAGATGTCATTGTTCTTCCCCTTAAGGTGAGTGCCATCGACGACTATCACAGGCCTCATGCACAGAGCAAACACGGCTCTACAAGCTCCAAGAGCTACAAATAAATGTCTGAATCTACCGTCCGAACCGACATCGAGATCAGTTATCGTACCTTGATTCATCACTTTCAGCATATGTAGATACCCAGGCAATAACTGAAATGATTCCTGATACTTGCCGTAAATCATCTCCAGAGCTTGATTCCTGCCTCTGAGCGCAACATCGTAACTGACATCCATGCCGAAACACCTCCTAAGCTCCTCCTGAATAGCCTTCGGCAGTGCGCATCTTATTTGCAAAAAGGGCACATATCACCTTCTAGTGAACCTTTCTAGGAGCAATATTAGCTATGTCATCCACACATGTGTGCTGACCGCAGAACTCGGATACAGCCCACATACCCCCATGACAATGTGCATGCAACAGAAACGAGCAGTTTGAAGACAATTTACATACCCAGTGCAGTCGATATGTGTCTGATCTAATGACTCGGTACTCTGCTCGTCTCTCTAGGTTCCACAATCCAACAACAATACTCAAGTCTTCCTTGTCATTGTAGATCGACCCCTCAACTAATTCTTCAAGTGTTGGGTTTTCTTCGATGAGCACGTCAGATGTCGATGTCAGAGCATTATGAGGGATCATTGGAACAATCCAATTTCTTAAACAACCTTCTGTATTGGGGTTGTATTCGACATCACCATCGACATCTGGATACATCATCTCAAGGACTCTTCTCATACCTCATGCCTCGTGCATCCATGCTGCGAATTCGGCGAATGTAGCACTGTTCATAGCAGTGTGTTGTTCTTCTTCGGAATCTGAGGAAAAACGCTCGGAACTCCCTTCAGAAGGCAACATAATCATCATCATCTTCATCTGGACATGTGTTTAGATCAGGAATTTCAGTTGGATCGTGAAACCATTCAGAAGATGCCGCAACCCTTCTGATATCGTCGAGATCATCCATCCACTCAGTATTGCGCGATGTCCCGCCTATATCATAAGATGACACTTCCAAATCGACATACACTGTCGGAGACGGGTGGTTCCTACATAGAACTTGGAGTTCTTGATCGGTGGTCATTCGAAATTTGATAAGCCGACCATTTCTCGATCTCGACAGATAGGAGATCTCGTATTGTGTGTCAAGTGAACTTCACATGTATTCAATGCAGCCTCTCAAACATGAGATTGTGATGTTATTCATCGGTAGGGGTGCTATCCTTTCCTCACCATCCGTGTAAGTACACCCGACCCATGATCCCCCAGTTTTCACATTCACGTACATGTATTCCTCCATCTGCATCAAAATGTATTAGAACTTAGCAACTACAGAGATTAAAAGACTTGTAAAAATCCTAAAACGCTATATTTCAACCGGTGGTGCCTTTTTTCCACCAGTGGTGGCTATATTTTAATCGATTGTCATTGATTTAGGTCTGAAACATGCTTTAACACTTGAATCAATGACAACCGACCGCAGGAAGCCAAAACAGGGCAACCACCGGTGGTTGAGGTTGGTTTCCACCTATTTGGCATGACTACCGGTGGCACAACCTAAAGAAATATCAACAACCGGTGGTTATGACACCACCGGTGGTTGTTCTTGTGCGAGCGATTGTCTATTTCTACCGAATAAAATACAGATTAATGAGTGAATACCTGATGTTTTGGCGAAAATATCTTCAAATGGTTGAGATCGAGCTTGAAACCGAAGTGTGTCTTGATGTATTTGAGAGATAAAATGAGTTGGTGGATAAAATGAGTTGGGATCGAGCTTCAAACCAAACAAATTATGAGTTAATAATGAATAAATCATCAATCCATATCTACCAACATTTGTTGCTTTTAATAAAATGTGTAAGAGAATCTTACACTTTATGTTGATTCCAATAAAATGTGTAAGAGGAGTGTAAGAGAATCTTACATTTTTTATTAAAAGTGGGTAATTTCTACATGTACATTGAGGTTTTGGTTATTTTGTACATGCATATTTTTCAAAATGGGTGATTTTACCTATTATCACTTTTTTTTTTTTTGGAAAAATGACATGATTTAATGAAAAAGCGTGATCATATTTAACGGGATGAGATGGAAAGAAGAAGACATAATTAGTCCATAAATTTTGAAAGTATTTTTAGTTTTTTGGGTTTATTTTCTATTTTCACAGAGTTGCAGTTTTAGGAGAATCATATCTCTAAGAAAAATAGGAAAGATTTAAGTAAAAGAATATATATGTATGGGAAAACTGAAAAGGGATGAGGTCAGTGCTTACCAAACCAACTTTAATATAACGTCAAACTCAATCTTTCCGGATTTCATAAATTTATAATATTCGATGCTCACTCACCATTTTTATTTATTCTATTTTTATTTCTTTTTGCCTGTTTCCAGATATTATGAATTATGTTTGTGTTCTCAACAATATCAACTTGCTCTTCTTTCTATCACCATCATCATTGTTATTGCTGGTATTCTATTATTATTAATTATTAATTATCATTTCCTTTCATGAGTGACTGGGTTCTTGCATGTTTCCCGACCACAATTTTAACTTATTCAAGATTTCTTTTTCTGTTTTTCTTAAAGAAACAATGTTTTGAATATAATACATAAACAAAATAATCATTTTAAATATCTACAAGTATGTTTAAGTTGACTAAAAGCGTATGCATCACTCTTTCTTGTAAAATATAAAAATATTGTACTCGTAGTTTATTTAGTACAATATACGTGAAAAGGTATGTATGTAATTTGAACGAAACCGAATATTATTGTAGTGCCATTAAACAGAAAAATAGGTGACTAATTTTAATTGGATATGTTGTGAAAAAAATAATCGGAGCAAACTATCCTTAAGCAGTAATTACAAATGTTTTTCATGTGTATAACAGAACACACATGATAATCATATTTCTAAGTATTGATGGACGTATTATATGTATAAATTAGATGCATAATTAATATAAATTATTTTTTTTATCCGGTTAAAAGTGATCACATTGGATCGTCCCATTAAAAGTGGCTATTTTTCTAAAAAGGAAAAAAAATTATCTTTAAAATAATCTACAATTACTTTTTTTTAAACACGGCACTTTACTTTTTTAGTCTTCATATCGAATCTCTTGTGGTATAGTATACAAAGTTTAAGACCAAAAAGTGAACCTTAATTCATATCACTAAATTCTCATTTGCTTCGGTGTCATCTTAATCTAGTTTAAAATTTTTTAAAAATATAATTCATAAATAATAATAATCCATTTGTTCACAAAACATTTTAACTTTTTGTGATTTTTGTTTGTTCACAACTTTTTTATTTGAAATTTATTATTTTAGAAAAAATTTTATTATTATGATTCGGTGTTATTTCAAATTACATTCATTACACATTATCCTATATAAAGTCAAAACACTAAAATAAAATTTGCCCCGGACTAAATATTAAAGAAATTCCGTAGACGGATCAATTACTTTTAGCTAGAATTGGGCCACGCTGGCCGTTTAAGATGCCGTTATTTTAGGGCTTTAAGAAAATGTCTTGTACTCTTGTATATGGCGTTTGAAATAAATCAATCTGGGCTGGGTGCATTTGAAAATTGTTAAAATTTTGGGCTCGTAATTACAAGTTATTTTTATTCTAATACTAAACAAATGTTGAAATGAATGAAAGATTTAATTGCAAATTTATAAAATTATCAACATTATATATATTACTATTTCCTTTTGTTCATATTTAAGATGCTGTTTAAATTTTAGCAGAACATATGTTGTTTATAAGATTAAGAGTACCGGTCGTATTACAAAACAAAGTTGATTTTGTTTTCCTATATAAGGATTTCTTATATGTTTATGTTCTCGTTGGTACATAAATTTAACTCATAAAAATGTGAGATAAAAGTAAAATTACACTTTAAATTTCTTCTTTTTTAACCATCTCTTTTATATAAATTATAAATTCATAATTGTTTTTCTCTTTCATCCAATTCTAAGGAGGGATAATATTATCAATCCAAATTTGTAAGGATAATATTATCCCTCCTTAGAGTGGGACGAAGGAGGAAAAAATAATGAATTTATAATTTAGATAGTAATGATGAATAGAAAAAAAGAGATTTAAAGAATAATTATACACTTATCTCATATTTTCATGGGATAAATATAATGATTTTACCTCATCGTGTTACAAATCAAATCTTTATGTTTCTTTATAAATCAATTTTTAACATATTACATGAGTATTTAATTAATATAGGCTAGTTAAGAAAATGTAAGATAATTTTTATTAATTTTGTTTGGTATACAAGAAAAAAATAAGGTTAACTTTGTTAAGATTTTGTTTGGTAGCTAATATAGTTATTATAGTGGGTTGTTAATAGATTTTTAATTATAGTAATTTGGATCTTCTATTGTCTAATCATATGATATCTCGTGTTGCATTGTTACGAGGATGATACGTTATGATTAATGGTTTAAGATTTAATATATTTATTTTCTTTATATATACCATAAATTTTGAACCTCAATCATGACACGTATCAGTCTCATATTAATTCAATCGAGGATGTCACATAATTAGGCAATATAAATCTCATTCATCATTAGAGTATTGTATCATTATTACCCTTATACTCAGCGGCTTGGTGTCAGCTACAAACTTTGTGTTTGTGGATGCAATCCTCCAAGAATGGTTAAAATGGTTGTTCTTGTTCTTTGATAGGTTTCAAATAAATAACTACTTGAATTAGGATCTTGAGCATAAAGATTCCACCGACCTGTAAAATGTGGTCCTAGTCCTTTGTGAATCAGTCTCTTACCTTGTCTTCAAGAGTTCGATTAGTTGATCGAGAAAGCGACATGACTGTCAAGCTTAGGCTTGAGTTGGACTGCGATTCCGCAATACTAGTACCCTCAGACCGTTTAAAAGACTTTTCGACTGTCGAAAGAATAAAATTCACTTTCGAGAAGACGGGGGTGGTGGTAGGGTCAAGCTCTGTTAAATCATCATACTGTTTGTTAGGTGTAAAAATAATTAGTTGGTAAGAAAAATAATATTTTACAATAATCTACAAATGATAGACAAATCATATTTTCTGAAAAAGAAATATTATCTACCCAAATTCAATTCCATATATTTCAAATCAAACAGTAGTTTAATATTGGATCACTATTACATCGGCCAACATACAAAGTAGTATTGATTACCAAATGCTCGGTAATGGACATTTAAAGTTAGTTATCTATATATTCTATATATAAAAGTAAAATTTTATTCGTAAGTTATCATTTTTTTATTTTATTTATCTTATTATCTTTTTCTTTTTTCTTTTCTTTTTATTATTAATAATTAATTTTTTGATTTCAATTGATAAAATTATATTTATTATTTTATATTTTATAAAAGTATATATAATTAATAAAAATGTTTATATTTTTTATTATATTTATCTTATTTTCTTTTTACCTTTTATTTTTATTTAGGAGAAAATGCTAAAATACCCATTTTAATAAGTAAAAAATAAAAAATATTCACTTACAAATAAAAGATAAAAATGTTCACTTTACATTTAGGTCTTATTTGGTAGGTTAGATATGATAAGATTAGATTAAATTATCTTTACCAAATCATGTGTTTGGTAGCATATATGATTAATATGTCAGCCCGCTATTAAACACTAGGCCCGTGATAAAATCACCATTTTTCTCTATCTTTTAATCGTAAGGAAGTGGTGAGATTAAAATAATCCTTATACACTATACAAATTTAATTTTATCATTCTATATTAGAGGTGTACACGGCTCGGTTTCCGATTTGAACCGAACCGGTTAAGAAGTTAGACTGTGGAAATGCTAAAATACCCATTTTAATAAATGTGAAAGAAGATTGTCCGAATAACATTTATATAAATTTGATTTACAATTAATAATTTAAAAATAATAGAAAATTAAAACATTAAAATATAGCTTATTGAATTTGGTAAAAGAATATAACTTATTGATGAAAAAATATGAAGTTTTAATAAAAATACAAATTTTAATTTAAGTGGGAGAGAAAAAAAAAAGAGAAGAACTTGAGTTTAATTACAAGTTCATAACATTTAAATTATTAACTTATAATTAAGTTGTCTACGTATCAAACTCTATATTTAATTTGAATTGAATTTGAATACAATTTTAATTTAAAATGAATTTATTTTATATGTTTTATTTTTTATTTTCATTTTCCAACTCTATATTTAATTATTGATATTTCAATTTTATATAATATTTAAAAGTTATATTTTCAAAATAAGAAATAAAAAAAGACGGTTCGGCGGTTCGAAATCGCGAACCGTCGGTTCTAAAAATTGACGATTCCAGTTCTGGTTCAAAACCGTTTCTCACGGTTCAGGTTCCAGAATCGTCGGTCTCGGTTCGGTTCACGGTTTCGATTCAAATAGACACATATATTCTATATCCTATCTTAACTACCAAATATGTCCTTACATGATAACATGAGAAAATTGATCATGTGTTCATGTTATTCAAATTCAAAATAACTTGAATAACATGAGCACATGAGGAAATTTCTCATGTTATCATAGAAAGTGAGTATTTTTTTTATCTTTTATTTTAAAGTGGTATTTTTTATCTTTATTTTATGAAAGTATGTGATTTTAACTATTACCCTTATTATTTATTTAACTTATGACATTATAAATTATTAAAAAATAATATACAAATATAGTTATATTTGTATTTTTTTATTTTTTATTTTCTTCCTATTATTAATAATTAATTTTCTTTAATTTTATTGAAAATTATATTTATTATTTTTATATGAAATGATATATAATTAATGGAAATGTGAATATTTTTTACTTATTTACGTTATTATTGTTGCAATTATTTTTTTATTTATCTTAAATTATGACATTATAAATAAATAAAAAATTATATATAAATATAGTTATTTTTTATTTTTTTATTTTTTTTATTCATATTATCAAAAATCAATTTTCTTTAATTTCTTTTATAAAATTCTATTTATTAATTTATATATTTTATAAATAAATCAATTATTCTATATTTATTTATTTATTTAAAATTTAATGAAAATGAAGAGTTTTTAGCCAGTTTTCAGTCTCGTTTCTCTCATATTTTTGGATATTTAATGTTTTACTTTTAGTTACTTCTCATATTTTTTGTTACAGTTTATCCTTTCGTTTATATAGTTCATATTGCAAGTTGGGAGACAAGACAAAACGGAAGTTAGTAAACATCGAAACGAGAAACTGAGACCGAAGTGCGCAAAAATATGAAGTGAAGACAAAGGCAGAGCGCGGGGGTAGTGACCGCTACCCCCTAGTGATCATTAGCTCATCCAGGCAGAACGCGAGGGTACTGACCGCTACCCCCTAGTGATCACTAGCCCTGACAATTTCAACTCCAAGTCCGAAAGCTGGGGTAGTGACCGCTACCCTCTAGTGATCGTTAGCCAGACAGAAAATTTCTACTATTTAAAGAGCCATCGTGTGATCTCTCCACACGATTTCAATTTCTAGGGTTTGAAGCAAGAGAGAAAACACAATTTAGATAGTTTTATTCCATTCAAGATTCGTACTTTATATTTTGGCACTGTGGATTCAACCTTAATGCGGGGGTAGTGACCGCTACTCCCCTAGTGATCAATAGCTCTGGAAATTTCAACTCCAAGTCAAAACGCGGGGTAGCGACCGCTACCCCCTAGTGATAGCTAGTCAGACGGAAATTTTCTACTACAGTAAAACCTCTATAAATTAATATCCTTGGGACTATGAAATTTTATTAATTTAGAGAGATATTAATATATCGATAAATTAATAATTTATTAATTAAATGAGAGACTTTTTAAATTCAGCAAATTTGGTACATGTATTGAAAATAAATGAATTTATTATGTTTCAATTAATTATAGTCATGTATCAACAACCAATTCATTGTGTATCTACTTTAATATATTCATGCAATTAACAATTACATACAATTCATTGTGTTTATCAAAGAGAATCACCAGTCACGAGAAAGGAGGCTTTGAGCGCGCAACTCTTCACAATTTTTTGTTGCAGCTAGAGAACTCGACACCGGAACTCTCGGCAGCCATTAAAAAAGTTAGGGATGAAATCCAATTAGATTTAAATTTTAAGAAAAATCAAGTAACAATTGATTTATATTTTAGCAAATTACCATAATATTTATAATTTTTGTAATATTTATGGATTATTAATTTAGAGTTTTGATGGGACCTAATATTTATAAAGGAATTTTCCGAAAACTTATTATTTTATTATCTTATCGAAATTGATGATTTTTTACAAAGACCCAAGTTGGGACCAGAAAATTTTATTATTTTAGAAAGGTTATTAATTTATCGAGTATTAATTTATAGAGGTTTTACTGTATTTAAAGAGCCATCGTGTGATCTCTCCACACGACTTCAATTTCTAGAGTTTGAAGCAAGAGAGAAAACACAATTTAGATAGTTTTATTCCATTCAAGATTCGTACTTTATATTTTGGCACTGTGGATTCAACCTTAATTCTCCCCGAAGACTATTTCTATTATTGCATCGTTCATTATTTAAATTCCTGAGTTCTTATTGCTTTCTTATTTATTTACCGCTTTTACTTTCTTGTGGTTTCTTTCTTGATTAAGTTTGAATTATTAATCCTATTATCAATCATTCATGTTAATCAAACAATCGAATCATGTCAAGATTTATTTCCATTAAATTCGCATTCTTAGACTTAGGATGTAAATGCTTTCTTAATTCTCGCCTATTTAATTCGTCTTTCAATTCCTTTAATTTCACACGCCTAGGTAATTAATAAATTTAGAATAATAACCATTCAAAATACGATTAGAGTGTTTAAGATTTTAATTTCTTTCAATGAACAACATAGATGAAGTCATGTTTAACCTTTCTCGAGAGTATGACTTGAGTTAGCTTATTAATCTATAATAACCTTGTTCTATTGCGAGAAATTTAATTAAAATAAGTTAAGACAAATTTTGGAGCAGTTGTCGGGGAAGGCATTAGGCGTTTATTTGCGTTGTGTTTTTTCCGTGTTTCTTTTATTTTCTTTTAATTTATCTCTTTTCTCCCTCATGTGTGTTTGATCTTTTGTTGGTTTTGTTTATGCTAGGTCGACGAAACTTGAGACAAGAATTGGTCCCTTTGTTGAGAACATCAATAGAAGAGACGGTATGTTCGAGGACCGATATGGGGACGTTTACAATCTTGCTACCCTATTTGAAGAAAAATTGGTGATTATGGTCAAAGAAGAAGAGGCACCTAGGAAGCTAGGGAATTTTGCTAGGCCGTCTTATGGGATTACAACATATGCGATTGTGCTTTCTCCCGAGGGGAGAAATTATGAGCTGAAGCACAACCACATCAACTTTCTGCCCTCATTCTACCAGATGCCCGACGAAGACGCACTCCAGACCCTTAGTTGTTCAGTTCATCCCTTTCTAGACCCTCAGCGAACATGAGCTTCTGAGAAAGTGTTTTCCCTACTCGTTGAAGGACAGGGCGAAGTCGTGGTACCTTTCTCTCCCAGCCGGATCTCTACCCACAAGGAAGGCAGTGAGTACTAAGTTTCTGCTTAAGTACTACCCGAATCACAAGACACAACAGATTCGACTTCAGATTATGTAGTTTGCTCAAGAAGCTGACGAGCCTTTCCATGAGGGGTTAGATCGATTCAGAGAGTTACAGCAGCAGTGTCTGCACCATCAGATTGTGTCTGAACTCATTTGGAAAATCTTTTACAATGGGCTGCAACACACTTATCAATTCATGGTGGATACAGTAGCTGAAGTAAAAATATCCAAGAAGACAACTGATGAAGCAGTGGAGATTTTTGAGACTCTAGCCGCCAACTCGCAGCAGAAAACCTCTCGTTCTAAGAGTGGAGATCAAGAAAATTGGGGCGAGATCAAATTTGAAGAGACAGATGACCGATATGATGAGAGAGCTTCAATAGTTGAAGATGAGCAAAGCCCTCACTGTGGCTAAGCATAAGCCGATGCCTGAGTCGTGCCTTATTTGTGGTGATCCTACCCACGATGAAAGTAGTGGAGGAGAAGAAGATGGAGCAGGAACAACATGCTATTCAGTTGCACAAGATGGCGAATCCATATAAGTCGTTGATTCCATTTCCGAGCAGACTAAAAAATGAGAAGTTGGAGCGGCAGTTTGCAGACTTCTATAAGATGCTCTATCAAGTGCACGAGAATCTGCCATTGCTTGATGTCATCTGCAATATATCGGCGTACCTCAAGTTCTTCAAAGAACTTGCCTCCAAGAAGAGAAGATTTGCTGATGACGAGTCTGTCATGGTATCCGAGGTAGCCAGCTCCATCATGTAGCAGTCTCTCCCACAAAAGCTGCGAGATCCAGGTAGTTTCGTTATCACCATCGCCTTGGGAAATGGTAAGACTGTGACAGGTATGCTTGATTTAGGTGTTGGTATCAATCTCATGTCTTACTCGACTTTTAAAGAATTAGAGTTAGGAGAATTGAAACACACTCGCATGAGCCTACAGTTAGCTGACCGTTCTGTTAGGTACCCTAGAGGAATTATTGAGAATTGTAACACCCTAATCTTATATGACTTTAATTTATAAATATTTAATGCAAAAATAATATTTAATTAATACTAAAACATAAATATGTGAAATATTTTTTTTTATGACTTAGTAAAAATAAAATCTTTAAACTTAAAATATTAGTAAATAAAGTAACAAATCCCTTTTAAAAATAACCATAATGGACTTAACATAATAATATTGTCTTGCTAGTCAATCAAAATACACATACTTCCAAGTCTAGCATTTCTTGAAAAAGTACTTAAGATAGAAATGCATAACAAAAGTACTTAATATATAAGTGCATAAAGTTTTTCTTAAATATTATGATACGTCATTCGACTTTCCACGCGCCTCCGAACTCAAGTACCTAAAATGTTAATGTGGGGAATGAGCATACAAAAGTATACTCAGTGTGTGATGTTATTCAAGAGTTGTCTACGTTAATAAAACGGTAAACACATATGGCCATATAACATAGACTTGATTTCGCACTGTGACATACCAAGGACTGTGACGTCCTGGACCCATTTGGCGGGCCCCTGGTGACATAACATAATTAGCGCATAACATAGAGTGAGAGCAACTTGAAGCAACTTTGAATAAATGCCTTGCTACTCACCAACAATTTCATATTAACACATATGGCCAACACATAATATTAAAATGGACAACAATAATCAACGGCATAACATAAATAAATCACCACACCTTAAATCTTGAACTTGAAATAGATTCGAGCAATTAAAACCACGCCAATGTCTTAGTCACACCGCACATAGTCATACAATTATAAATATAAAATAAAACACCTAAATATAACTTTAATTGATTTAATATGAATCTAAAAATGTTTCTTGCAAAACTATCATTTTATTTTATTAGCTTTTTAATTATTGTTTTTAGACTAAATAAATAAATGTAAAATTATTATTTAAATATAAATATTTAACTAAAGCATCATAATTAATTCACTTACCTAAGTGGAACTATTATATTAAATATACTTACTAATATTAAATATAAGTATATATGAAGTTTAGGAATAATTTAATTGTTTATTATTACTATTATTTTTTTTCAAAATTTGAAAAGAGGCTTTAAGCCATGAACTTAATCAAAAGTAAACGGCATAAATCATTTATTTAAGGTCCATAACTTTAAACAAACCCCCATTAAAAAAAAATAAAGCCCAACGTTAATAAAAAAATAAGTTGAGTTTATTTAAAATCTAACCTACAAATTGGGTGGCCCATTTAACTAATTAAAATAAGAGGCCCTTTACTTAAATTAATTATGGCCCATTAGTAGAATTCACCTAATGAATTCAGGATAAAGAAGTAAAAGAAAATTCTAATTTTCTCCATCCCTAAACTTCACGCCTCCATCTCACTGTAAGTCTCTCTCTCTCTTTTCTTCTTCACTTGTTTCTTCTATATATATTTTATAACAATTGCAGCCTCTTTTCTTGCACCTTGCTGAAGGAAGGACAAAAGTCAGAAGCATTGGTCGAGACGAGCCACCGCTGGCCGCCGTCAAACCTACCCTCTCTCCTATTCTCGTTTTCCCTCGGCCGAGCAGTAGTTAATCTCCCTAACTTGCCCAACTCAATTACCCGACTCAGATTACTCGGTGAAATTTCAATTGACTGTTTTTTTTTTCTTTTTTTTTTTAACAAGGGGAGATTATATATTTTCATATATGTATATAGATACCCATCTACCTATTTCTTTAGGTTTATATGAAAGAAGCTTTGAAAACGTTGAGGAAATGGAATTAAGATTGTGGTTGTATTCAAAAGTTTTTGCTTGAAAATAAAAGAAAGTGTTCTTAAATGCTACAAAACAGATTATGCCTAATGTTTTGCATAACATAAGATTTGATGATAGAAATGATGTTAAAGGGAGAGAAAACTTACTGTGCTTGAGAGTATATACTTGTGAAATCTCGATCAATATGGAATGTAAATTTTAAGAAAAAAATTTGAGTGAGGAAACTAATAAGGTTGCTATAAATAAGCAAATACAAGCTTACAACATAAGCTTGCCTCCTGTATATGTTACTCCCTCCGTCCACGAAGTAGCTTCCCAAGTTTCCTTATTCGTCCGTCCACGAACTACCTTCCCATTTGACTTTCTATTTTTGGAAACCCATTGATTTTACCCATATATCCTTAATTCATCTCTTAATTTCGAAAATGCCATTCTGGGCCCACTATTTAATTAATTGGATAAAACTAACCCAACCCATTAAATGTATAATTTAGCCCAATTAAAACCCATTAACTCCTAATTAAACTAACCTAACCCATTAACTCCTAATTAAATATACATAACCCATTAACTCCTAATTAAACCCATTTCTACCCCCATCCCCTCTAATCTGTCGACTAAGTTAATACATCTCCCTCCCTCTAGAACACTCCACACTCTTATCTCCCTCAAACCCTAGTT
>JAPKLX010000031.1:2317257-2412351 GCA_026898415.1 Leonotis leonurus
CTCCCTCTAGAACACTCCACACTCTTATCTCCCTCAAACCCTAGTTTTACTACCCCTGCGCCGCACACTCCATTGTTGCTGCTCTGTTTTTGGGCGATTCATCCCCTCCATACAGAACACTCCACACTCTTCATCTCCCTCAAACCCTAGATCTACCGCCCCTGCGCCGCACACTCCATTGTTTCTGCTCCTACACCATGCAGCAACCCGCTTCGACCCCTTCCTCTCCTCGGGTTCTTCTCTCTGAAAACCCTAGATCTACAATATCATCTCCACCTACCCTAGGTAAAGAATCTGAGCCACATTCTTGTTCGAGTTCTGCTCCGCTTGCTACTTCTACGGAATCCATGTACATAGAGCCTTGGATGGAGCCATCTTGGCTCTTCTTCGCTTCTGACACGGTGGTTGAAGAAACCCCCAACCTGGATTTGGTGGAGTCCGTGGAGGAGGAAGCTGTTCCAGCGAGGAAGAAATGGTCTGAGGAGAGAAGGTTTGGTTCAGAGCGCTGGTTGCACGTTGGTTTCCATCTGTGGTTCCTTTTTTGGATCTCCCCTGATTAGGTCCATTTTTGATCTCATTTATCTTTTCTGAGGCGTAGTTGGCCTGTGATTTGAGGCGTAGTTGGCCTGTGATTTGAGGCGTAGTTGGCCTGTGTATGACTGTGCTGTGATTTGAGGCGTAGTTGGCCTGTGCATTTCTGAACTTATTTGATGTGTTCTTGGCCTGATTATTGTGGGTAACTTGCTGCATGTTATTCTTGTTCAGGTCCCTGTGATGATTTATTGCTGAGGGACCTGTTGTGGTGAAACCCTCTGATCTTGTATATTGCCTCCACTTGTAATCTGAGTTTGTAGATTGTGTATGCAGATTCAATGACATTCTTGTGTTGTGTATCCTATGATGAATGATTTATGAGGGTGCAATGCTTAGATAAATGTCATTTTGAATATGCCACCTCTATGAATCTAGGTTACAAGTTTAGGAGGTTAAGTACTAATCTGTAGTGTGTTAAATCACATAAATAGCATGTAAAATTCAGTCAATGATGCAAAAATGAGTTCAAAATAAAAGCTGAGACTAGACCAAACTATTGTACCTGTTCCTAGCCAAAATATTCTACCTGCCACTAGCCAAAATATTGTACCTGTCAATAGCCTAAACTTTTCCAGCTGCCACTATACATGAAAACATTGTTTCTGGTACCAGTCTGCCACTAGCCTATCTACTGAATGTTGATTGCAATTTGTCAATGTTGTAAACTGCACCAACATGATTCATATGTTCTCCTATAAATTCCAAGCTCTCTCTAATCAGACCCTCTTCCACCTCCAATGTGTGAGGCAGTGTGCCTTGTCTAACTTGTTTTCCCTTGCCCATGTGTGGGATCTTATAGTTGTTGCTGCCCTTCACTTTCATCATCTCTATGTAGCAACCTTGTAGAGTTAGGAAAACATTATTCAATGTGCTTGATGAAAGTTCATTGAATGCAGCTTGTACATTTGCAACTATGTCATCCACTGTATTTGCAAGCTTGTCATCCTGTAAACTCTGAATAGCTCTGAAAAATCCCAAATCCAAAATGTTACAATCTGGACTGTTTGGTGGTTGACAAACCAATCTCATGTTGAATCCGTCTGAATTTGCTGCTTGACTGAATTCTTGATCACTGTGTTGGATGTGGGGTTTAACATTGTCTTGTTGAATGATTATTTCCTTGCTTGCGTTTGGGGGCCATTTAGCCTTTATGGCTGGTATTATCTGCAAGCTTGAAATGTCATGTTATGCTAAATGATGACTTCTCAAGTCTGATAGTTTAATAAAACAGCTAAAAACATTACCTGTTTGATAAGACAGTCCCTGATCACATCCTTAGTGACTGACTTGATTGGTTTTGTCTCCATTGTCCCCTTACATCTGTTTTTGGAACCTCTCTTTGCTGCCACCAGTTCTGTGAATGGGAATATTCCCACTTTCCCATCAAATATAACCTCTCCAGCTGTGTTTAATTGTGGCCTGCTAACTGCGCACATAAACATAACCTTTGTTATGAACCTTTTTGACTTGCAATGTCTGTATGGATCAGTTTCCTCTGGCAATAAGTAGTATCTGTCTGATGTTTTGGTCATGAAGAACCACTTTTCATCTATGTGAATGATATTCTGCATGCTTTCAAACTTCACACGACCATCAACTAAGTTTGGGTGAAGATGACTCAAACTCCATCTTAGTCTTGCTATCTTGTTTCCCTCTGTAAGTGTTGGTTTAATAGCACTAGTGTGTGCTCTAATCTGTTTGTCATGCACCCAATTGCCCACCAAACTTTTGCTTACATTAAGTTTTAATGACATCTTCCTTATTGAAGACCTCTCTAAGACTGTAAGGCCTCTTACCTTATCTGCATCTATCTTTAATTTATCTTTATGTTGCACTCCTAACCTTTTTGATTGCAGGTGAACAGGCTGCCCCATCCTTATTTGTTCTTTTGCCTCCATCCAATAGGTATAAATGCTTCTCCTTGAAACTCCAAACTTGGCTGCTGCTATTGATTGTGCTCCATGAATTAACTCCCCATCCTTACTGTTTTGTAGCAGCCACTGTGCGATGGAGTTCTTTTGAGCATCTGTAATTTTGGGATTTGTGGTAGGTGGCTCCATGCAATCCGTGGTTGGAGCTGGAGCATTTACTGTAGGCTTGTAGTTGGCCGAGAGAAAGGATTTTGACTTCTCTTTTCTCTTGGATTGAATTTATGCCATCTGTACTCTTCTTTTTAGTTTTTGGAGGGATTTAGTAGATAATGAGTTTTAGTTTCCCACCAAAAATCTCATCATCTCAATGTACTTGAAATCAATCTCATTAATGTATGTATGACTTTATTTATCAATATCTACTTTTAATTTTCGAAATTAGCCATGAATAAATGCATTTATTTATCTCTCCTATCTGTAAATTCCAATAAATAAATTAAATTTCAATTAATGAATTAAATTCTAATAATTAATGAATCTGTAGATTCCAATTATTAATTCATCTCATGATTCCAATAATAAACACCTACTTTGCCTAATTTCGAAATTACTCCATTAAACTCCCATAATTAATTCCCAAAATTATGTCATTTAAATTTCCAACATAAATTCCCATAATTACCGATAATTGGCCATTAAATTAAATTGGTATCCATTATTCTTTTAATATGGCCATTAAATTAAATTGGCCATTAAATTTAATTGGTATCCATTACTCCATTACCGATAAGAATACTCCATTAAATTAAATTGGTTTCCCTATATCCACTAATTCCCATAATTACCGATAATTTTGCATGTTATCTTAATTATTCTTTTCGAAATTACTCCATTAAATTCCCATAATTAATGCCCAAAATTATCTCAATTAAATTTCCAAACTAATTTTCCATAATTAACGATAATTAATCCGTAAATTATCTTAATTATTCTTATATTTATTCATAACTTGCAATAATTAATTTACACAATTATAAATATTAATTCTTCACTTACGTGGGACCCTTACTCCACTCACTAATAAAAAAACACTTTACACATTCACTAACTACACAACACCCAATACACTTTACACACTATCATCACAAGTCAAATGAATTTATTAAAACCCGTGCCCGGTCAACTCGGGAAGCTCCTTTGTGGACGGAGGGAGTACTATGGAAAAGGGAGGTAGTAGTATAAAAATTTGCAGGGGAAAAGATTTGTTTGGCTAAGTTACAGTAGTGTAGTATATCTGTAATGGAGAAAATATCTTTATAGAGTAGGATACTACTGTATAGGCCAAGATTTGATTTAGAAATTTGCACTATAAGTTTTATTTTATGTTTTTGTTAGTTTATAACTTTGAAACTCCTTTCTAAATGTGTTTATTTATTATGAATTTAAATTAAAAATTCTCAAAACTCAATTAATAAATACATATCGTTGAATCAAATCTAAGTAAAATAGATTCATGTAAAACTTGAAGTTAATAAAATATATTATACGTATTTTAATATAGGCACTCATACATCATATTTTATTATTATTCATATATTATAATTTCTAATATTTATAATTAAAATTTTATTTATTATGGTTCAACTAGGGATGCGCTTAGATTACAACAAATTCGACACATAATTTTCTTTGAAATCAAAATAACAAACATGATATATAAATTTTAGAAATTTCAAATAAATATTTATGAGAGTTTTTTGGTCAAACTATGTCACTTTTAGTGGGACATAGGTAGAAGTGTTCACCGAACCGTAACTGAACTGCCGATTCACGATTCCGAGAATTTGGAACTAGAACCAAATTGTCGTTGTGGCGGTTCACGGTTAGGAACCGAACCGTGTAGGACAGTTCCGGTTCTGGTTCCAAACCGCCGGTTACGGTTTGGAACCGTCCAAAAAATTAATACTAATATATTTAAAATTTTTGAATATTTTATTTATTTTAATTACATACTTATGCATATCATCATTTAATTTCATATCACATAATTAACTTTGTAATGTATTAGTAGAATAACTACGTAAAAATTTATTTTAATTCAATATTAATTATTTATAATACACATAAAATGATATATTAATAGAAATGTAATAATAAAAAATTAAAAAAAAAGTTTTTATGTGTTATTATCTCCTGAATACGTTAATTAAATAACACGTTAAACACAAATACATTGATGAAATTAAATTAAATAATTAAATTATAACAATATAAAATGAACAATAATAAATACATATATAATATTAGAGTTTAATTAGGTTATCATCTAATTAAATTTTATTTTATTTAATTATTAATGTATTCGTAAGTTTAATATATCAATTATAAAAAATAATTATAAGAAATGATTATTTATAAAATATTAAATAAATTGAATTGGATAAAAAAAGAGATACAGTTCCAAATAGGTTATGATTTTGAACCGCCGGTTCACGGTTCCAAATTTTTGTAACTAACACCGAACCATCTTTTACATGGTTACGGTTCGAAACCAAACCGTTGGATACGATTACAATTCTTAAAACCACCGATTACAGTTCGGTTCCGATTCCCTTGAACACCTGTACAGGTAGTATAAACTAAAACTTATAGCTTATTTGTGTAGAAGTGATCGTATTTTCGCGTATTTTCGCTGATAGAGGAATCGAAGACACCACAAAAGAAATCACACGTGGTTCACTACAGAACGTGCGATAGAAGAGCGTGACGGTCACGAGCGAATGAAAATCGATGTTTTTGTTGCCATCAGCAGAGCCACGCGCGCCACATGCGAGTGACGTGGCGGTCTATCACCGCCTTCGGATGAGTGGCAGCCATCGCGCGTTTTATTAAAAGCAGCGTGTGTGGCCCTCTTTCTAACCATTCACATAGAGAGAGAAACCCCCAAACCCCTCCCTCCCCAAAAAAAAAAACAAATTACAAAAAAAATTGAAAAAAAATTCTAGAGAGAGAAAGCGAGTGGGAGTTCGGATCGACAAACAGAAAGCGCGACCTTCTTCGCCTCTTTCCCCCCAAACCCTAAATTTCCTAATTTCTGTCTGCTGTTATTGTAATTATTTTTTTTCTGAATCTGATTTTTACACTTTTTTTGTCTTCTGTAATTTATCCTCTCCTCAGATTGTTTGCCCTCCTTCCTCATTTTTAGGGGTGTTTTTGTTGTTGTGAAAATTATTATTGGATCTGCGCAGATATATCGACGAATTCCGTCCTTGTAATTTAATTTAGCTACTTTTCTTATTTATTTCGTTCGTCGTGATTCTTTTATACCTTTGGTTTGAGGAATTTGGTCTGCGACTCTAGGGTTTTTAGAACCCTAGATTTTTCGAGTTTTTCAATTCTAGGGTTCTTGAGCCTCGATTTGGGAGGAAGGGTTTTTGATTGAGAAATTGGGGATTACATGTATGGCTTCAGGTACCTTAGGGGATTCGAATGATGATTTGAATTGGAGAGGGAGTTGTCGATGGACAGAAAACTGTAAAGTGTATACTCGGAAAAGCCACAAAAAAGCCCAGAAAACCTGCAACAATAACGATACTGCCACCACTACAACCTCCCACGCAGGGAAGCCCAAGTCAGCTATCCTTTCCCCTTCAAGGAATCAGGCCCCAACAAGCGATGAGGTTACTCAGGCCATCACCACTACCGCTGATGCTGAGGTTTCCCCTGTCTCCCAATTGCTCGCCACCTCTAGCTTGACAGCCACACCCAACGGTAATGCTTCTGCGGGTGTTGTAGTAACACAGGATGTTGATTCTTGCCAACCAGAGCATTCTCCGCAGCACAAACAGAAGCTTTCATACGAGTCACCGCAGAGAAAAGCAGATTCTTCTTGCCAGGTGTCTCCAGAACAGAAAGAAAGTCAGCTTGTGCCCAAAGTAGTTGATATTTGTCAGACTCGTGACAGAGTAGAAGAAAGCAGAGGTAGTCAAAGTGCAGAGGTGCAGGATCCTGAGGATTCTGAATTTCCCGATAGAAATGGGGCCAAGAACTTGGAAAAAACGCATTCACCTGACGGTGAAAGTGAGTTAGTGCAGATGAGTGATCTTCCAAATGGCACAGATGTTTCTGCAGCACAGCAGCCTATTGGAGATGATGACCAGAATGATGGGATGGTACCCGGTTCCATTCAACTTTCCCAAGAGAATGGCCTAATTAAGGTTAATGGAGCTGTTAAGTCACCTCAAGGCTCCAAAGATCAGTTGGATGTGGGGGATGAGGCACGAGAGGCACAGGATGATGCAGAAATGATGCCTGGCTCACCTCAAGTGTCTGAAGGTAATGGTCAAGGTAATGTCAATGGAGTCGTGAAGCCACTGGTGGTATCTAGTATTGATGATAGGATTAGATTTAATTTATGTAAAGCAACACCTAAGAATGAGATCAAGAATCTTAGACAGAATCTAGAGCACGAGCTCGATCAGGTTAGGACTCTAGTTAAACAGCTTGAAACCAAAGAGCTCCAGCTTGCTTCACATAATAATCAGATTAGCAGTACTAGCCTTAGTAATAAAAGTAATTATATCAGTGCTGAAGTTACTAATACCGGTAAGTACATAAACCCACAACCTCCCCATGCCCGAGGTAATGCGGTAGACCGAAGGTTGTTGTTGAGGGTTAATACAGATTTTAGTGCAATGGGGCACCAGGAAACCAGGCCTATTGGGTTAGCAAGGGTGAATTCTGATATGGGTGCTGCACGGAATCTGGATACTCGTGTTTATAATAGGCAACTTAGTGTGGCAGTAATGGATAACAGGTCTAATGAGTTCATTGAGAAGGAGAAACGGACCCCGAAAGCAAATCAGTATTACAGAAATTCAGAGTTCCTTTTGGGAAAAGACAGACTTCCTTCTGAAAGCAATAATAAGAGGTTGAAAACAAATAATGGGAGGAAACAGGGTGGGGACGCAGAACATGCCATGGGATATGGTTTTGGGTTTGATAAGAACAGGAATCATGTATTCAAGAATTGTAGCAGCTTACTTCAGAGACTGATGAAGCACAAGTATGGTTGGGTTTTCAATGAGCCGGTGAATGCCAAGGCCCTTGGATTGGTTGATTATCATGATATTATTAAGCATCCTATGGACTTAGGTACCGTCAAGACTAGATTGTCACAGAACTTTTACAAGTCTCCTAGGGAGTTTTCCGAGGATGTGAGACTTGTTTTTCACAATGCCATGACTTATAATCCGAAGGGGCAGGACGTCCACTCTATGGCAGAACAGTTGTTGCAGATTTTTGAAGAAAGGTGGTCGATTATTGAATCTGAGTACAATTGGAAATACCCACTTTATCCTGAAAGGGGATTACAGACTCCCACTTCAAGAAAGGGTATGCCATATTCTCATTTTGGTCCTACTTCAGTTTCTGTTCCTGCGCCTGCTCATACCTCCGCTTCTATTCCTCTGTATGGTAGGACTTCTGATAGGCTTGAGCCTGTGACTTCAATTATGGCTGTTGATACGAAAATTCGACCTCATGTTGGCAGGACTCCTGTTCCAAAAAAACCTAAAGCAAAAGAGCCCAATAAAAGGGACATGACTTATGAGGAGAAGCAAAGACTTAGTACCAACCTTCAGGGATTGCCTCCTGAGAAGCTTGATTCTATTGTTCAGATCATTAAGAAGAGGAATACTGCTCTTTCTCAACATGATGATGAGATTGAGGTCGACATCGATAATGTCGATGCAGAGACTCTCTGGGAGCTGGACAGGTTTGTGACTAATTACAAAAAGAGTTTGAGCAAGAATAAAAGGAAAGCAGAGCTTGCTCTTCAAGGGAGGACCTTTGGTAATCAGAATGTCAGGTTAACGGTAAGAGCTGAGGATTTATTTACTTGATTGTGTAACTTTATGAATTTATTCGTCTGCCTGGTGCTAATCAAATGCGCTGAACCACATTGCAGAACTCAACTCCACCAGTGGCAATCCAGAATGAAAGTGGAACGGGTATTATTTTACTCTTATTATCCTTTGTGAATTCCATATTGTGTTTTGGGAGTTCAATCTGACTGGTTTTTTTATTCATCTTTCTCCCTTTTCATTCCAAAGCTTTTAAGAAGGGTGCCACTCTTGTAGATGATGATAAAGCGGGTAATAATGGTAGTAGGTCCAGCAGTTCCAGCAGTTCCAGCAGTGATTCTGGGACAAGTTCGAGTGGTAATTCTTTACTTTCTAATTTTCAGTGTCACGTTCTTTGTTTAAAAACTCATTTAGCTTCTTATATATCTTTGTCAATATGGCTTCATATCAAGCTTGAATATTTAAGCTGAAGTTTGTTGCCTGTCTCTTCTCTATGATTAACACTGTTTAATTTGCAGATTCTGACAGCGACAGCTCCTCCACAGATGGATCTGATGCAGGGCATTCACCTAAGACATGAAGAATCTGACTAAGGTATAAAACAATTTGCTGCTTGCCAATGGCATTACTTGCTTTCATATGTTGCTTTGCGTTTGCCTGCAAGTTACATTAATCAGCAGCTATCATCAATTTTTAATGTTTTAAATAACTTATCCTTTGATGCATGGGAAATATTATGGCCACTTTCTTTTGCGTCACCTAGAAATATTTTATAATGCTTAACGTGGATGTCTATCTTGATGTATGCGATTTAGAAAATTGAAGTGAAGTTTGCTCAAGTTTACTTTGAAGTTATTGCGTTAGCTTTTGGAGGACTTTGAAGATTCACTGATAGGAATATATCACTTGACATCAGCATGTGTGCTAAATTGTTGGCTGTGTGCTAATGTGATGTATGTATTGCTAATAAGTTTGAGACACATTTGATAATTTACAGGGCATGTTTGGGGTTATGGTAATGCTCGACCCTGCAAATGATGGGTCCTGTCTCGAGGCATACACCGATGTTTGGGATTAGGCTAATGCTTCTGCACTCCCCTCATTGCAAGTCTGTCTGTTGAAAACTTGGAAGAAATGTAGAGATGCGAATTGTCATGATATCAACCAACCAATATTTGATAGTAAGTAACACACTTGTGGTAGGACTTAGTTCATCATTAGTAGACCCAAGATTGAATAGTTAATGTAAGAGATGTAGGATGAAGTTTAGCTAGTTGTATTCTGTGTTTTTGGCACATTGTATTACAGTAGCTGTACATAGCTACAGGCTTAGGAGTGCTGTTGAAATTGTTTTAGGGCATCATTGGTTTGGATTGGATTTTGCAACTGCTTAACTTGAATATTTACAGGCAAGCTGAGGCAGGTTTAGGGTGCAGTTATTGCTTTCAAACACAGTACGTCATGGCATAGGTTACATAGCAAAGAAAGAATTAGAGAATGCAAAAGGAACGTGCATAAAGTGCAGAGTTAGAGTTATTGAAACGCATAATACTACTCCCCTGCTATTTCTGTCTCCTTAAAGGTGGCTTGGATTAACCAAAAAGCTCTCACAGATTAAGTCAAATCAAGCCACTTTTAGTAGTACTCCCTCCGTCCCACTAAATTAGACCCATTTGAAAAGTAGATAAGTGTATTATTTTAATACAAATGGGTCTAATTTAGTGGGACGGAGGGAGTAGTATTATTTTGAGTCTTTGTCCATAAATCATATACCGTACTGCTCGAATTAGACAAACTTGTCGGGCAACTGTGCATTTTTTATTAAGCAAGCAAGACGCCAAATTACCAACCTCTATTTTGTGAAGACTGGTGGTTCGAGTTTATTTAAAAAAAAATTGAAATTGTTTGATATTTACTAGTTTTGCTACCCTTCCAACTTCGGTAGGAATAGTTATCACGTAAATCCAATAAAAGAAATGAAATTATCCTGTCAGATGCAAGTTGGATTTAAGTTGCACATTTATAATGTATATTTATATTCTGAAGTGGGGTAATTTTATAACGTGTTTCAATAATATTTTGTATTTCTTCTAGGTACAAAAATAAATATATTGTGTAAATTTGAAAATTATGCATTATTATTGTTATTTTATTTCGTATAAACTTAAATTTTTATCATGTTGTTTTTCGTGTCAGAAGTTGTGTTTGTGTTTTATTGGGACACTGATTTGCACAACATGAACACTCCATTCACCTGATTCGTTCAAAATTCAAAACTTTAACAGGAAACTTTGAACCACCTAAATAGTTAAGTAACTATGGGTTGAATGGATGCAAGAATTGGGAGGGAGTAATAATTAGCCATTAATACACTTGTGTTGTGTCTTACTTGAAGATTCGTCTAAATTAATGATTTCAAATAGTAGGGGTCAGCAAACATTTTTTGGTTCTCGGTTCTAACTGGAATCGAATCGGAACTATCGGTTCTTTTAGAACCGAAAATCAAATTTTTCGATTTCGGTATTAGAACCGGTTCCCAATTTAATTAATATATCTGGTATCGGTTCTTGCTCGTCAGCGGTGTGACGCTCGCGTCCGCCCGCTCCTGCCCGCGCACCCCAAACCCCAGCAGTGCAATGCTCGCTGCCGCCGGATCTTGCCCGCACACCCCAGCGGCGTGAGGCCGGTCTCCACCCGCACGAGGCTTTGCCCGGTCATTCTCTCTAATGTTCATTTCCTCCCATATAATTTTAATCTCTTATTTAGAAATAGTGAAAAGGGATATTAAGGTTTGTTTATTCTATACATTCTTTAAACAATAATCAGACTTTTAATGATATAATGTATGCTAATTTATCCATCTTAGTTAATAATACTAAAAAGTAATAGGATTACAGGAGTATTATAGCGACATGATTCATAGATGTTTTATGTTTGCTTAATGAAAGTGATATTTTTGAATTTTGCTCCAATTTTTATATGAGCCGAGTATAGGTGTGTTTGGTTTTGAAAAAATGAAAAGTCAAATGAAAAAATAGGATTTTTTTTGTTCTAACCAGTAATAACCATAATCGAATCGTTGAACCAAATTGATTTTTCGAATACTCGATTACCCGATCAGTTCTGAAACCGATTTCAAGAATTTATTAATTTTCGGTTCGGGTATCTGAAACCGAACCGATTCTCACCCCTAATTTCAAATTTACAAAAGTAGATGGAAGATTCCTCACAACTAGGATCATAAGACTGACTTTAACAACAATCAAGTCCTCATTCATATATAAGAGCCCCTTGAACAAATTATTAGGAACCCCACATTCCTACTTTTATATTATTAAATTCATTTATTTTTTTTCTATAAATTTATTATTCCTCCCACCTAACCATCTCTATTTTTATAGGTCCATCGGTGACCTCATTTTAAATCCAACATTCTCACTTTTTATTAAATTAATTAATTTAAATATTATTGTTGAATTAATCTTTAATATAATCATATAAAATTAATACATAATAAAAATAAGAAATTTAAATGTTTGAAAAAAAAAGTACATAATTCTCAAATAAACATAGAAATTACAATAATTGAAACACAAAAATCAAAACAAACAACTGATCACCTAATAATTATACGAAAACTACACATTTAATTATCATCACCAAAGATGAACACAAAAATTAGATATGAGATGTCAAGGAAAAAAGAATAAGAAGTGATTTCTAAATTGTGAATAATTATGTCAAGATTGGTCTCCATATATAGAGGAGAAAAAAATAGAGAAAAAGACGGGCCGGTCCATTATGACCAAATATTGGGCAAAAAAAACCATCAAAAAAACTTATTATCATGCGGCCCCAAATTACAAGTGGATGGACCAAAAAACCACCCATATAAATCGCGCCTCTCCACTTCAATTGTCCCCTCCTTCTTCCCCCCTCTCTTTCTCTCTCACTCAGCCGCACCCTCTAGAAGAGCCATGGAGACTCCCAGATCACTCAAAAAATTCTGGATCGCTTCTTGCACTATTTTCGTCTTCTGGTATCTCCTTATCTACGCTTTCGATCGCTCGTCTCTGCCATCCCTCGCCGTCGCCAGGATCCAATCTTCCTCTGCTAGTGATAGTAACACCTCCGCCGTCGACGGCAGCGAGGAGAGGAGGAGATTGTGCAAGGGCAAATATATATACATCCATGAAAACAGTTCTCGCTGGAGATTATATTTCACAACCGAATGAAAACAGTAATGGTTTTGGATTTCAAACTAGATGGTTCATTACTTATGTGCTGATGGTTCATTACCTCTGTTCTTATGGTTCACAATGTCTGATGTAATGGTTCTCGCTCGTCTCTGCCAAAACCCTCGCGAAACCAAAAACCAGAAACCTAAATTCCTCTTGGTGGTTCTCTTGTTAGCTTATTATGGTTTTTACATAATCTGGATAGAATAATAAAGTTAAGTTCCAAACTGCATAAATCAACACACAACCATCAACTGAAGATAACTAAACCATCAGTGAGTACAAAGTAAACCAGTAACATATAAAAAATAAACCATCTCGTATGAAAAACAAATCTAATGGTTTTAAGATTATGTGCATATGGTTCAAAAATTTATCTTGATGGTTCTCTTGTTAGTTTATTCTGGTTTTTGCATAATCTGGATAGAATAATAAAGTTAAGTTCAAAACTGCATAAATCAATAAAAAACCATCAACTGAAGATAACTAAACCATCAGTGAGTAAAAAGTAAACCAGTAACATATACAAAAGAAACCAACGTTGATATCACACCAATTCGATAAAACAGCGGAAATCAGATCATTGAAACTTGAAACTTGTGAATTGTTGACAACCAACGTCTCCTCTCTATACTTAATCAACAATGAGAAACTGCAATCCATTAGGAAACAAAAAATCAGAACAAAGAAGAACCGACGATGAAAATAGAAAAATCAGAAAAAATCAGAACAAAGAAGAACCGACGATGAAACCGTCGATACAAAAAAACAAAAATTAGAACAGAAAAAATAGGCAATTGAATCTGAAAAATGTAGTAACAATCAACCCAGCATCAAACGATCAAATATAGAAGAAGAAATCTCTGAAAAAAAGGAATAATGGACGGCGAATCATGCAAAATTTCATTCGCAGATGATTTTCTGCAACTAAGGTTAAAAACGTGAAACCACATCAATATTTTGGGTTTAATTGAACAAAAGTGTATTAGAATGGACCTACTTGACAATGAGAAAAAATGGTGGTTTTTTTTTACTACAAGTTCACCCAGGTGGACCTTAGAGACATTAATCCAAAAAAATATGAATTTTGATATAATTTATACTCTCTCCGTCCACCAATGTTTTTAACGTATTTCTTTTTTTGTTCGTTCACCAGTGTTTCTAACACTAAAACTTTTCATCTGTAGTAACTATTCTATACACACAATCTAATTAAAAATTATAAATCACGTGGGACTCAAACTCTACTCAATTAAAAATTATAATAAGTGAAATTTAAATTCCATTAACTACACTTTTCTACACAAAGTCAAAACATTATATTAAAATACGTGTCAGGTCAAAGTATTAACAACATTTATGAACATATGAAGTATATTTTTTAATATATTATAAAAAAAATAATTTAATTTCATGATAATATTATGATAAAATATATAAGAGTCAATCATATGTTAACATTTGGAATAGACATGCCCACGGTTCACGGCCCGCCGGTTCCGGGCCGTGAACCGCCGGTTCACGGTTCACAGAAGCTTGAACCTGAACCGGCCCGGCTGCCCTTCTTCCCGGTTCCGGTCCGGGCCGGTTAACCGCCGGTTCGGACCGGTTTTAACCGCCGGTTTTCATGTATTTTCCTTTTTTTTTTTTTTTTTTTTTTGTAAAACATGTAATTTTAATTTTTTTTGGTACATTTTGTTGTAAATATATATAGTAATATACATGTATTAATGCCATATAAACACAAACAAATTAAGTATTCATTGAAATTGCATTTATAATGTTGAAATTTACAAATTTACAATCTAAAAAAATAATAATTCATTGATTGAAATTGAAAATTACAATTAACTTGAGAAATGAATACTTCATTCTTCATACTTGTAGTTTACAACTTTACATAGTAGAAGAAAAAAAAATAATAATAAGGACTCGAGCTCGATTTTATAATTAAAATCGAGTTGCCTACGTATCCTCGTAGAGGAATCAAAGTCCACGTAGTTCTCTTACCTTAATGTCGTGGCATTCTAGCTTTCGCCCGCCCCCGATGCATCCGGCTCGGTGAAGAGTTCATTTGGGCTCTCGTCTCCATCATCATCCCAATTATTTTCTTGTTCTCTAAGCTCGGCCCTCGACCAATCATCAAGCAACATAGTAGCTTCAATGTTTCTTGGCTTCATGTTTGATCTCCTTTGGTCCAACACAAGACCTCCAATGCTAAATGCTTGCTCGACCGAGACGGTGGATGCCGGGACGGAAAACAACTCCTTCGCCATAAATGAGAGTATTGGGTACTCCGATCTCATTGACCACCACTTTAGCACATCGATTTGTGGACCACTATCTTCAACACCAAAAATATGACGAGTACCCAAATACATATCCAATTCACTATTTCCTTGACCTATAGGTATACTATGTGATCTATCTTGATACATGTTACTTAATTGTTGAACTAAGGGATCTAATGAATTTAAATCAAGTGGTATGTAAGAAGATGTATTAGTACTATATCTAGGAGGTTCATTTATGTTAAGATTATGACCATGAATCAACCTATATTCGGCGAAAAGAGATCTTAATGTTCTTTCTAAACTATCTTTTACTTGGCTTACATTAGGAAGATCAAAGTGAACATACTCTCCATCAATTCGAATATTTAAAAAATCCATTTGTCTAAAAGCTCCATAATAAATATCTAACATTTGACAAACACCATCATATTTCCATTTAGGATCTAAGCACTTAGCCACTAAGAAAACATCGGGAATGTAGGTAAAATATTTAAGCCATTTTTGAACCATAAAATAAATCACACCTTGCAAGTTTGTTTGAGCAAAACAAGTTTTAAAACTAAGAGCAATATACATGCAATGTTCTATCATTAAAAATTTCAAGTGCATCTTGAACACATAAATTTAGAATATGACATATGCATCTTCTATGAAAATATTTACCGGCAAAATTGGGTTCACATGCTTCTATAAGTTGAGGAATACTAGCGGTGTTAGCCGAAGCATTATCAAAACCAACCGAAAACACTTTATTAATCAAATAAAACTCATTTAGAACGGTAACAATTATTAAAGCAATATTACTAGCCGTGTGTGGCTCATCAAACTCCCTAAATGCAATCAAACGTTTTTGTAACATCCATTTAGCATCAATCCAATGACAAGTAATTCCCATATAATTATTCTTATGATAAGCATCAGTCCAAATATCGGCACAAATGGAAACTTTGTGATCTAAATTACTAAAATATTTTACTAAGTGAACTTTTTTATCAAAAGCTTGTCTCCTAATTCGCCTAAGCATGTTAGTTCTACCAATTTTTTTAGCTTGAGGAGCAAAAGCGGATTGGACAGTTATTTCATACGTTTTTTTATCGGCAAAATTGAAAGGTCTTTTTTCCATAGCACAATACCTAGCCATAATATCTTCGGCATTGTTTTGATCATATTTAAATAAAGAAGGCGTACCCGTCGCCGAATGTGTTGTTGCTCCACGAATTTGAGTTTGAGTTGATGCCATCCCGTATTCCCCCGGGTGATTGGTCTCCATGTGGCGCTTCAAAGTGCCGTAGCCTCCCCCGTGATTCCACTTGTAACTAGAAGTGCAATAGTTACAATACGCCGTGTATTTCGGTTTGCCATCATCCTTTTCGCCTTCGGTTAAGGCTCTACGGACCTTCTTGAAATGCAACGTGAAGATATCCGAGTGTAGAGTTCGTGTGGTTGGTGGTGGTGGTGGTGCTTCGACTTCTTCCTCCTCTTCTTCTTCGTCGTCGTCGTCGTCTCCGACGTTGGATGCTCGATTAACCTCCTCGGAGAACATTTGAGATTCTATCCTCCGAATTTCGGCCTCGTATGCTCGTTGCTCTTGTGCGTCGAGCTCCTCGGCATACTTTCTAGAGATTTCTTCCGCCGCCAAAGCTCGAGCTTGTTTCGATCCGACTCGAGCTCTTCTTGTGTTTTGAGTATGTGTATCGTCGTCTTGGCGTGAGGCGGTGGCCTTCCCCTTTCCCTTGTCGGCACGAGATGAAGACATGATGATAATGGAAAGTGAGTGTGGAGATTGAGATATTGAAATTGAGAGAGTGGAGTGTAGATGGAGAGATGGAGTGGAGATGGAGAGTGAAGAGATGGATTGTAGACTTGTAGTGGAGATGGGGTGTATAATGTAGATTGGGAGCTTGAGAGATTGAGAGCTTGAGAGATTGAGATAATGAGATGGAGATGAAGATTGAGAGATTGTGTTGAGAATTGAGAGTGAAGATGGAGTGTGATAATGATGATGAATTTATAGGAGAAGAAGAATGGAGGAGGGAGAAGAAGGTGGGAAAAAATCAAAAAAAAAAGGGAGAAAACGGCTATATGACCGTTGGAAACCGGCCCGAACCGGCGGTTCGGCGGTTAACCGCCGGTTCCCAACGGCTCCCTTGAACCGGCGGTTCGGGGGTTGAACCGCCAGGCCCGAACCGCCGGTTAACCGCCGGTTACGGTTCCCCCACGCCTTGAACCGTAACCGGCCCGTTTCTACACGGTTCCGGGCCGGTTCTTGAACCGTTGACCACGGTTCCGGGCCCGAACCGTTGACTCCCGGTCCGGTTCCGGTTCGGAACCGCCGGTTCGGTTAAAATGGGCATGTCTAATTTGGAATATAGATAAATTAAAAAAAGAAAAAAAAATAGGTGGATGATAGAGTTACGTGGACTCTTGAAACACACCACTCATTTTTCCTTTTTTCTTTTTAATTTGATGGAGGGATGTTGGATCATCAAGAAGGACGTTGATAAACTCATGCTAACAGGCCGTATCACTGGAAATGGACGGTTTCACCTCCTAACTTGAGGGAAAGCCATTAAAAACTTTATTAATGATATTCCAACATACTATTAAATAAATAATAAATCCAAATAAATTAAGTTCAATTTTCTTTTTTGTATTATATAATAAATATATAAGTGTATGATAGGTATGCATGAATGGTTTGTGAATGTATTGATTATTCCGGCTTACATTCCTTATTTATGGCCTATGTGCAATAATAATCAAGAATGATCCAGTAGAACTTTGAGGATATTTGTCTAACTTTATTTTAAAAATACTTATAAATTTTTCAAGAGTTTGTAAGATGTCATATCTTAAAAATTTATAAGTTGTGAAAGTGTTTGGATAAATGAGCTTATAAGCTACTTAAATAATGACCAAAAAGAACATTACTTATTTTGTAAAAAATCTTTGTTTTAAATGTTTGTAATAACAAAATATTGTAAGGTTATTTATGTAATTTTATTGTAGCTTATAAGTTAATGACAAAATAAGTTAGAGTGGAGCTATTTATTTTTTGAACAACTTATATGATCTAAGAACTTATTTTTACAATTTACAAGTTCTCAAATAGTTTATTTTGCCAAACACTTTTAAGGAATTTATAATTTTCTAAACAATTTATAAATTGTTTTAAAGAGTTTATAAACTCAGCCAAACAACCCCCTTAGTAAACTCATGAATATGAGATTAGTCATTCATTTCACTACCTGTGTATTAGCTATTCCCGATGATTATAAATGAAGTTTATTTTATTTTTTTGAAAAAATAATTGTTATTTATTTTCTAAAGATGACTTATTAAACTTTTTCAAAAATTTTATGCGAGCTAAATCGAGTCGGGCTGGACTGGATCATTCTCGGTCCATTGGCCCATATAAAGAAAAGTGACCAATAAAATCTTTGAGTAACTTTTTTGCACAACCAACGAATAATGGTGACAACTGTAACGTCCCGTATTTTGACAATAATAAAATATTATTTTCCCAACCATAAAGAAATAAAACTCCTTGAATCCAATGAATAAAATATTGAAATAAGTTCAAATAGCAATAGTGCGGAAGCTTAAAAATAATATTTGAGTCTTTAAATAAAAATAACTGGAAATCAGTCTAAAACTCAATAGAGATAAAATGAAAATGAGTCAATCTACTACCACCACGCCAACGTCGGACTCATCTTTAGCCTGTAGAGATAGTAACAACACGTATTTAAACGACACGTAAACGAATCATACAAATGCCCGTATAATATATCACGTATTGCATGGTGAGTTTTTACCCCAATAATTAATCCATTTCGGATCCCGGACCCTTTACTGAGTTTCTGACCTTCGTATGCTTGTGCAAGACTTTTCATAGATCGATAGCATTTAAGCATATCACATAGCATAGTTGGCATTTCAACATAAAAATGTAACGCATACAACAAAAATATAAACAATTACATTTAAGTGGATTAGAAATCCCCACCTGATAGAAAGTGCTTCAATGACGACCACACAACAATAAACATGTATAAGATCACAGTGTCACACCTAAAATAAAAATAATGTTCTAATTTAGTAATCTATATACACTCTGCATACATATATATAATATAATGCAATTATATTAATGTAACTAAGGCTAATAAAAATAATTAGCATAGTATCCGTAAAACTGAAATAATTAAATATTAAGAATGAATCAAGATTATGTATATGTCTATCGTTACATTGATGCCATCAATATATATACATAAACTAACATGCAAGATAAACAGAATTAACAAAGTAATTAGTATAATTTTATACACTGGTTAGTTGATTACGAAAGCAATATTAAGTTTATGATGTATTATTAACATAAAAAGGAAGCAACAAAAACACATACTAATATATATATATATATATATATATATACATATATATACGTATACCTATGTGTATATATCACATATATTAATATATATATAGTATACAGTACACACATGTACATTTATATATATATATATATATATACCATACCACACACATTATTTACACGGCACCTTATATACTTGTATATATATATATATATATATATATATATATATATATATATCATACAACACCCACACACACGCATATATATACATCGCACATATATGCACTGACTCACGCACACACTAACTCATACGTGTATATTTATATATAAATTTGCAGATTCACACATTACATGTGTATATATGTTTCACATGCAATTAAATTAACAACTATCATGTCAGTATTATAAATTAGGAACTTGCTTTTGCATCAGAGATACAATACGAAAAGAGGCTAATTAAACTAATCGCTTACAAGCAATTATCTAGGATTGGAGGAAATTAGGAGGAGATGCATTGTAGTTGCAAGTTCAAGGTTCTGGAATGACTTCTATATTTATCACGGTTGTGTATAATGTGTAGGAAGAAAGGAATAAAGTAGTGTAAGATTTAAATAAATAGGGTCAGGACTCAGGGTTTTAATTTAATCATATATAATAATTATGAGCTTTTGATTTAAATAAATGGGCCTAATAGAGTATAAAATAATTAATTATTGGGTCTCTACAACAACAATATACAAACCAAATCATATTCGTCTTGAAACTGACGTGTTATTATTCAAACGAGCCCCCATATTGTTTTTTTAGCCCTAACAACAAATGGGGTTTAAGTGAACCAAAACATTTGCTAACTATTCTGAGCTTTGTTTGGTATGTTTTCATCATGTTTTTAGTCGTATTTTCGAGTCTCGTTTCATGCTTTTAGGTCATATTATTTGATATTTTGGTTCTTTTTTACGTCCGGTTTTTGTAATTGCATGTAGGTTGTTTGGTGTGGAAATTGGCGTGAAATAGAGTTGTAAAGATGAATCTTGGATAACATAGGATTAAAGTTCATCTAGCTAGGAGTCTGTAGCCACAAACGGATCCAAAATCGGAGTTCAAACGAGGGAGAACGGGCCAAAACAAAATAGCTGCGCGAGAGGGCCAGCGGCCGCTAGGCTCCAGCGCCAACTGGACCTGGCTGCTCGGCTAGTACAGAAACCTGACATCAGCGCCCGCTGGACCCTCCATGGGCGTTGTGCGCGACTTTTAGACGCGTAATTTGTTATTTAAA
Organism: Leonotis leonurus; assembly: GCA_026898415.1. Classification (NCBI taxonomy): domain Eukaryota; kingdom Viridiplantae; phylum Streptophyta; class Magnoliopsida; order Lamiales; family Lamiaceae; genus Leonotis; species Leonotis leonurus. The sequence goes on from JAPKLX010000031.1 coordinate 2,337,779, forward strand.
GCTCATTTTTGGACGTATTTTCTATTCCCAACTTATATTTTGTCTCTTCCAAACCTTAGATACACTTTTATTATTTGATTTCTTTGTAATTTCGCCTCGGGATGAAGGATTGAGGGCGAGTTTGACGCTCAATCCAAGATTCTATCTTAGTAAGTTTTATTTAATTCTTATCTTTAATTGTATTTATGGATTGAATTGTTATTCTCTACCTATGGTTTAGAATTTCTTTAATTAATTATTGATTGTTCTTGATTCATGCTTCGTGATTTAACTTGTGCTTATTTGAGACGATTGACAACCGTTTTTTATTATTTGTTTGTTGGTTGAGATCAAGAGATAATTTCAACATAGAACTTGAGTTAAATCTTTAATAATTCCAAATCGGAGACGTAGGAATTATATTCGTGGTTTATTTGTGATTCTTCTACTGTGTGATTCAAATACGAAAGTTAGAATTACGACTTAATTATTGAATACGAAAGTTAGTAATTAAGAAACTTTAGGATATCATTGATTAACTTCGAATCATTGTTCTTAATTGAGGAATTCTTCTTAGAGTAATCTAATACGTGATGTATGATTACTGTCTAATTAAGAATACATAAGTAATTGATTAGACTAACTATTAAGAAGCCCTTAATAAACGAACAATAACATGAATTTAGAAGCACGATTTAATTGATTTTAGACTTTCTTAACTCTAGATCCTTTAATCCGGAATCCCACCTTTTTATTATTTTATTTATTTATTTCTTATTTTCTCATGCTTATTATTGATTAGAGTGTTTAGAATTTCTATTTATTTGTTCTTGATAACACTTAGGATTAGAATGGCCGTGCTAAGCTTTCCGTTGAGATTCGACCGGGGTTAACTTGTCACGTACAATTGACCTCATATATTTGCGAGAGTTTAGAGTGTACACATTTTAGGTCTAAACAAGCTTTGTTCGAAATTCTTTTGTTCACTAAACAAGTTAAACTTGAGACTCGAACAGATCTTGAAATATTTTTCGACTTGAACTCGAAGTTCACTTTCGAATATAATTTTAATAAATCAAACTTTAAATTAAGATAAATTATATAATAGAAAATAATATTAATACACGAATCTTTTTATTCCTTGAAAATACCAAATATAGAAATATTTCCTTTCTCATTTTCATTCTATTTGTTGTACAACCCCTAAGCTGCTGGAGTAAGGTAACAAATAGAGGAAGTATGATTTATGAATACAAATCGATTTATCAATTACTAATCACTCACTTCAGATTAATTAATAAAGATAGGATCACATGACTATTTGTACTTGTTAGAGCATCTACAGCGGGGGGCTCCCCGGGCAATCACTCACTTCAGATTAATTAATAAAGATAAGATCACATGACTATTTGTACTTGTTAGAGCATCTACCGCAGAAGGGGGGGGGGGGGGGGGGGGGCTCCCCGGGCAGCCCCTGGGGCGGGGGCGGGGGCAACCCCCCCTGAACCTACCGTTGTGCCGCTGGGGCGCCCCACACCGGGCGTTGCCCCCTGAACCCGGGCGCGGGCGCCCCGGGCCATCCTGCCGCTGCGGGCTCGGGTTTCCCGAACCCGGCCCTATTTCATTTTTTTTTATTCTTTTATTTATCTATAAATACCCTATTTCAATCCCACATTTTCACACATCTTTATCCATTCTTCAATCTCTAAACCATCTTTCTTCAACCATTTTTATTACAAGTTAGTAAAAAAAAATGGATGAACAATTCAATAGATTTCTATACCGAAGTCAAGGCGGAAGCTCCGATAATCAAAGTTCGGACAATTCGTCATCCGGCAACCCGAATTATCAAAGCCAAAATTCTCCTTTCTCTCCTTCTCAATTTTCACCCTCTCAATTCAACCATGTTTTCTTCTCAATTTTCAACCCTGTTTTCTTATCCCGACCAAACTTATTCCGGCCAACAATTTCCATTTCCTCCGTACTCACCTCAATTCTCATCCCAACCCTCTCCTACATTCTCAACCGCTTCCTCCGGGAGAGCCGAAGGACTCGACGGAATCAACTTAAATGATTCCATCGATGATTCTACGGACGACAATCTTGCTATCTCTCTCTCCAAAGTGGGCGCTCGAACCAAAGTGGATGTTGCCTACACCGAGGAGGATGACATCATACTTTGCCGCACTTGGCTCGACACAAGCCAAGACCCCATCGTCGGCAACAACCAAAAGGCCGAGTCCTATTGAAAACGCATCACCGACTCCTTCAACCGGCAACGCAATATGCCGAGGCATCGCAACCTCCGCCAATTGAAGTGTCATTGGCAACGTATCAAAGTACGACCCGTGAGTTTTGCGCAATCTACAACCGGTGCAGTGATCAATGGGCAAGCGGCAACTCCGACCACGACATCTACCAAAAGGCGTTGTCGGAGATAAACAAACCAAAGGGTCGGAGTTCAAATACCGACATTGTTAGGAGATTTTGCGCAACACGCAAAAATTCCAACGCGTTGTTCCAATCATCCACACCAACAAAAAAGAGAAAAATAATATGGGGGAAGGGTTCATGAGCGACTCAACCAAAGGAGGCGATGCCCAACCTGAACCCGAGGAACGTCCGATGGGGACGAAGGCGGCGAAAAGAAAAGGGAAGGGTAAAGCCTCCGCCTCCGAGCAACCACATAACGAAGCGTTGGAAACTTTGAAACAAACTTCCAATGCAATCACAACATTCACCTACGACACAACAAGACTTGCTTATTACAAGATCTTGTTGAAGGATACGTCGAGGATGACGCCCGAGCAACTCGAGATGCACAACACTATGTGTGCTCAAATTAGGAGTAGGTTTGATTTTTAGTTTAGTTGTTTCTTAATTATTGTAATTTTTATTTCTAATGTTGTTTTTCAATTATTGTAATTTTAATTTCTAGTGTTGTATTTTAATTATTGTAATTTTTATTTCTAATGTTGTTTTTCAATTATTGTAATTTTAATTTCTAGTGTTGTATTTTAATTATTGTAATTTTTATTTCTAATGTTGTATTTTATGTATTGTACTTTCTATTTCAAATTGAATGTTGTGTTTTAATTGTTGTAATTCTTATTTTAATTTTCATTTTTTTTATTTATTTTTTTTCGTATTTATTTATTTTATATTACAAATTTAAATTAACAAATTAAATTAATATCATTTTTCTCAAATTCAATCATTCTATAATTATTAAGTAGAGACTCCGAAAACCCAAAGTGAGAAACTCCCACTGCTACCTACCAACACAATCTCCCAAACCCCACCAAAAAAAGTTCCATTGGGGATGCTCTTACGTAATAATCCAAATAATTTATAGTTAAAATTAATTAATAAAAGAAATAAAGAGAAAAAGCAAAGGAAGATAAGATAAGAGGAAAATGGGCTTGGGCCAAGTCCCGACCACCTCGACAAACACAAAATATAAACACAACCAAAATATATTTCATTTTCCGATTCACGCACACGCACTCACGCACATAGTGGAATTTTCCAATCCATCTTCCATTCAGTTTTTCGAGAATCGGGAGAGAAAATGACCGCGGCAATGTTGCGATCAGTCCTGCGGCGGAGCGTAAGCTCCGCTACGTCGTCCTATTACCTCTCGAGCCACCGCCGCTTCTCATCGGCGCCGCCGGAGAGGAAAGTAGCTATTTTGGGCGCCGCGGGAGGCATCGGTCAGCCTCTCTCCCTCCTCATGAAGCTGAACCCTCTCGTCTCCAGGCTCGCTCTCTACGACATCGCTGGCACCCCCGGCGTCGCCGCTGATGTCAGCCACGTCAACACCAGATCTGAGGTCCGATTCTGCTTTTTTGTTTTTCCGTTATGAATCGCTATTGTTGATTTTAGCTTTGGAGTATTTTCTGTGGATTAATTTTGGGAGTTGATTCGGCTATTATGTTTTTTTATACGCAATTCGATGACTGTGTTTAAGACCAATTTGCTGTCTTTGTTTCAATCTTCTTAGGTTTTTGCTCAATAATATATCAATAATAATGACATTAATATATGAAAAGTCGCCCAGTGGTAGTGTTTTATGCTATACTCAGGACTCGGGAGTCTCACCGGATGTCCACTTTCTGGTCTTTTGTTGTGATTTATATTTTAGTTTTGCATTTCGCGTAGTCAGAATCAAATATTTGGAAGCTGTATGTTCTCTTTAGTCTCTCTTAGGGTGTGCATGGATTACATTGCATTTGTGGCTCGTGTGATTTGATGCAACGTTTGAGACTATTGAATGTGTACGCAATACATTTTTAGTGAAGTACTCCCTCCGTCCACGAATTTCGTTCCTAGTTTGACCCGGTGCGGATTTTTATGTAGTGCTTTTGATTTTAATGATGATATGTAGTGAGTGGAGTTTGGGTCCCACTTAATATAGTGTTTTAAATTGTGTTGTGTGTAGTTAGTGGATGTTGGGTCCCACTTAATGTATTATATTAAATTGAGTTGTGTAGAGAGGTGGTGGGTCCACTTTCCATAAATGGAAAGTTTGAATTAGGAAGCTTTTTCGTGGACGGACTAAAATGACAAATTAGGAAGGAAATTCGTGGACAGAGGGAGTAGTATTTAACATCTGATCAATGAAGAAAACATTATATAATCTGAATTTTTTACACTAATAAACCCTTAGAATACTTATTCTGTTATTCAATATCAGTCTGTAACCTGTTTGCTATATGGGGTATTATTGTGCCCATTGCTTGTGGTGTGCTCAATATGTGTTATGTGTGCAGGCATGCAGCGTATGCATATTGAGTTGCTCTGTGTGTGAGTTTGTTAGCTTAATGCCTGGGATTGGGAGTCAAGAGGGACGAATTTTAAACAACTAGGTTCTAGTTTTGACTTTGGATTAGCATCCCAAACAAACTAAAATTCGGCAACCAAAGTCTCTTGGTCTAAAAGTAAATGGATGTTTTTTTGGTCACCAAGAAAGATTAGCCAATTAATTATGTCTTCAAGTCCACTCTCCAAAATCACTCTCAGATTCCTCAATCCAAAAGCCTCCTTATTATATAGACTGAAAATTCTTGTGAATCTCGCATTCATTGATAGGGATTCAATTATATCTGCCACCTGAAATATATTTCCATTTCTGTGTTTTTCTTTTTCTGTTACATACCATGTTGCCTTTACGATTGATGTATTGCATAAACAACATTATTTTTACGTATTGCTTGTGGTGATTGTTCTTTGCATTTGGAAATCACAAGTATACTTTTTAACACACCAATCCTTTTTGTATGTTCTTCCTAAAACTTTGTATTTAATTGCATGCACAGGTGAAGGGATATGCTGGGGAAGATCAGCTAGGGCAGGCTCTGGAGGGTTCTGATATAGTCATAATTCCAGCCGGTGTGCCCAGAAAGCCTGGCATGACTCGTGATGACCTCTTTGCCATCAATGCTGGCATTGTTAAGTCACTTTGTGAGGCCATTGCCAAGTACTGCCCCAATGTATAATTACACCCGTCTTTCTTTCTTCACATCTCTCTCTTTTTTTATTTGTATTTTCTTTTTGTCTTATGCTGATGTATGGCTGTGAATTTGTTATTGCTTTAAGTGTCTAATGAAGGAAAACATTGCAGGCTCTTGTCAATATGATTAGTAACCCTGTAAACTCGACTGTCCCAATTGCTGCTGAGGTCTTCAAGAGCATGGGAGTATATGATGAGAGGAAACTGTTTGGGGTGACCACTCTTGATGTGGTCAGGGCCAAAACATTTTACGCTGGCAAGGCCAACGTCAATGTAGTTGGTATTGCCACACTTTTCACTTGCAGAATAGTGTCAGCTAGCTTGACTCCCTGATTATGTCTCTGGAACTGTGTTGCCTAATGTTAGTGCCCATGTCACTTTGTCAGATGTCAATGTACCTGTCATTGGTGGTCATGCCGGAATCACCATTCTCCCCTTGTTTTCTCAGGTCCTCATTTGCACTTACTTCAATTGATCTTTCACTTGTTTAGAGTTTTATTCACTCTTAAAGTCTCTTCCTGCAGGCCACACCTAAAGCAAATCTGTCAGATAATGATATCAAAGCTCTTACTAAAAGAACGCAAGATGGTGGGACAGAAGTTGTTGAAGCTAAGGCTGGAAAGGGTTCAGCTACACTTTCAATGGCGTAAGTGATTAATCTCTAGATTCTCTACTTGATTCTCTTTGCTCTTTTAATACTTTTTTAAAGCATTCCTTTTGAATTGCAGTTTGAGGATTTTTGTTTAGTGATTCTCGTTAGTTAATTGGTACATGTTATGCAAGTTTAATATCTTGTGTTCAAATCCAGTAGCAACTAAAATTAGTCCTGGAGCTACAACATAGTACATTAGTACTTACTGCTGAGATCTTATTTTGGTGCATGTGTGCCCACACATTTGGTGCTATGGAACTAATGCTTTTCTATCCACTGTGTTTGTGGATGTTGTAAATTTGATGCCTAAAAGCGTCACTTTTAAGTTACTACTGTGCACTATTCTGGAGAGTCTAGAATATTGCATTCATTTCCTACTATCTAAATCAAGGTGCATTAGTTTGGCGCAACCTTACATCAATATTCCTTTACTATCTAAACCTATAAGCAGTTGCTTGATAGCCATCAGCCACCACTATAAAATGTCTTTCCTCAAGTTGTGTGATTTAATGATATTGGCTTTCCATAGTTCAGCTGTATGGTTTGCAGTTACTGATGTCATGGCCGGTGATCAGTTGTATTAAGTTACAATGTTAATTATGCAGATACGCAGGGGCCTTATTTGGTGATGCTTGCTTGAAAGGGCTTAATGGGGTCCCAGATGTTGTGGAGTGCTCTTTTGTGCAGTCCACTGTGACTGAGCTACCTTTCTTTGCCTCAAAGGTGAAATAATTTTGTACTGATGATAATTTGAAGTACTGTCTCTGCATATGTGATAGAAGTCGGTTTCCATGCATTATGACTGGTTTCTGTGTTTTTCAAATCAACAGGTTAAACTTGGGAAGAGCGGTGTTGAGGAAGTCCTAGGTTTTGGTCCTCTGTCTGATTATGAGCAACAAGGATTGGAAGCTCTCAAGGAAGAGTTAAAAGGCTCAATTGAGAAAGGAGTGACATGGCACGCAAAATCCAAAAACCCCACAATCCACAGTGTCTACGAACCTATAAAGCCTACCTTCCGACCATTATCTCCTCATCTTCCCATCTACAAGCCCCAGACGAGTTCCACAGTCTCAATCACTAATAGGATTAGTGCGATTATCCTGACCACCGTCCCTTTGTCGTACGCTTTCATTACTCTGAAAATGGGACCGCTTTGCTTGGCCAATGAGAGCGCCTATCAAGCCTTGCATTATGCATCGATGCTTGGGCCGATCTCCCTCCAGATCACCGCCCTAGCCACGGCCTACCATTTAGTACATGGGATTCATGATTTGTATCAGTTGTTCAAGTGATGAAACGCTTGTTTCCTCTGCATTTGATTTGCAGGAGAGTACTTAGTGTTTATTGCTAATAAATCAATCAGGCATCGGGATTTTAACATCGGGTTTGGGTAAAAGCCCGCTCAAATTGTCTACATGTTACATACAGCAACAATCATAGACAGGTTAGTGCAGATGTGGAAAGAATAATGTATGGCTTCCAGATTTGTTGATCAATGTTTTCGTGTTGAGATTTCATTTTTGCTTGCCTACCTACCTTTTTTTGGGTTATTGATAAATTCCTTGATTGCTGAATGTAAAAGTAGTGATTTTATTATGGATGTATATAATGATAAAGTGGAGGTGAGGTCTTAAACTGGAATGCAATATGAAATATTAAGTTAGAACACTGAATTCAGTCACCATAAATTAATTAATCTCTGTCGAAAAAGAACAGCTTTTTTGTTCTTTTGGGGAAAATTGTAAAGGGGAAAGAATATGCATCTTCTGAATTGATGGGATTGATGTTTTTTTTTTTTTTGCATCTTCTCCTGCAATTATCTATATATTTTTAATTGTCTACTTTTATTTTCTGGAATTTCGACATATTTTTCATTGAGTATATTCATATTCTATCAACAAATTCAGTATTAAGAGGGAAATAATTAGTATATTGTTATCATTTCATAATATTGGGTGAGAATGAAATGAACTTTACAATAGAATGAAGATGGGAAATGAATGAATGAATTAATTCCATTGGAAATGAATGAATTAATTATTTCCATTCACATATGGTTGGTGTTACGAAGGAATGAAAAAATAATTTTATAATCAAATTGCACTATCATAATAAAAAGATCAAATTTGTCTCAATTCTAAAAATTAAGTTCGAATTCGGTTTAATAAATAAAAATTGAGCTCAAGTTTAGTTCGCTTATTAAAATTATATTCGAACATATTTGTGAACCATTCAAACCGAATACCATTAGTCATGAAAAATAATTTTTGTTACAACCATTATTCTCTAGTTGTACAAAAAAAAATAAAAAATTATATTGGTCGATTTTCTTCATTTAACCCAATAGATCAAAATCGGTCTGGTCAGCCCGACTCGACCTAATCCGCATGAAATTTCCAAAAAAAAATGTTTAATAAGTTATTTTTAGAAAATAAATAATAATTATTTTTTCAAAAATCAAAAAATAAACTTCATTCCCCATAATTGAGAACATCTAATACCAAGGGTAGTGAAAGAAATGATTAATCCTATGTTCATGGGATTACTGATTCCTACATGAATGATCATTCCTGATTATTATTTAGGGGTGTCTAAACTGGTATCGGGTTTCAGTTATTACCCGAAATACCTGACCCGTTTGAGTATTAGGGTACCCGAATCTTGAAAATATCGGGTATCGAGTCGAGTTTCAAATTTAAAATCCGGTGTAGGGTACCCGAATCTTGAAAATATCGGGTATCGAGTCGGGTTTCAGATTTAAAATCCGGTGTTAATCGGGTATTGGGTATACCCGAATACGTGATAAATATACCCAATTTTTTGGGAAAGAAACTAAAATATTACTCCATTTATTCACTTCTCATTTCTTTTTGGCACGGAGAATAAAAAAGTGATAATTGAGTGTTTAATGGTGTTAACCAACTCAAATTGAACGCTAATAAATGCTTTTTATATTGTTAATTAAAGATATTATTATTATGAATAGAAATTGTCAAAATTTAGGAATTATTAGGCTACAATTATTTTCATTCCATTTAACAACATTTAATTGCATTTAACATTGCAGATTACACTGCAACATTAAAAAATTTTAATTTCATTGAACAATGCATTTAACATAATTAAATTTCATTTCACAACAGACATCATACTTGAAAAAGTAGGCGACAACTTTAATTTATTCATTGTAAATTGGTGGTTCCAAAAAGGAGAGAGAATTGTTCACAAAATTTAAATTTCCCTCTAAAACTAACACTATAAATAAGAGAGTTGAACACTCTTTACATCTTCAAACAAGAAAAAAATAGTAGCAATGGTGAGCCAAAACCTCTACACAGAGGAGATGAATCATATTGTTCAATATGTTCTTCAAAACTGCAAGGAAAATGGGAAGCCACTGAGGGGGACGATGAAACAAGCCGTAACCATCTTCAAGACATCTAGACGCACGGTTACTCGTCTGTGGGCTGTTGCAGTCAAACAAAAGGAGTAAGGTCAAATTATATTCAGCAAAAGTGCAAAACCAAACCAACCAAGAAGAAGAAAAGTTTAACTAAATATGGAAATGGTTAAAAATTTGGAGTTGCACAAGAGAACAACAATCAGAAGTTTAACAGAGGGGCTAAAATGCAATCCCACTACAGTTTGGAAGTGGGTGAAGAAAATGGAGCTAAGAGCTCACACAAGTGCTATCAAACCAGACTTGACAGCCGGAAAAAATTGTTGCGTATGAGGTTCTCACTTGAAGCTAGAGTTTGATAGAATATTAAACATTCTCAGATTTAAAACCATGAATAACATTGTTCATATCAATGAGAAGTGGTTGTACATCACTAAGACATGTTACAAGTTTTACCTCACACCAAATGAGGATGATCCTCACATAACATACAAGAGCAAAGGTTTCATCACCAAAGTGATGTTTATGTATGCAGTCTGTCGGCCTCTATATGATCAAGATGGAGGTATTGTGTTTGATATGAAGATATGAATCTTCCCATTTACGGAACAAGTTCCAGCCCAAAGGAAAAACAAAAAATAGGGAGAAGGCACACTTGAAACCAAACCATTAAAGTCAATAAATAAGGATATAATCAAAGATTGTGTTATAAACAAGGTATGTATGCAATGTAATTTCAGATTTCAGATTTAATAAATTCCACATTTCAGATTCAATAAATGCATATTTCAGTTTAAATTATAGCTTCACATTTACATATTCATCAAAATAGATCCTACCAGCTATAAGGGCCAAGTGACCTCTCAATGCTTGCAAGAAGATCTTAATTCAGTAAGATAATGCTAAGCCTCATATCACGGACATAGAACTGTTGACAAGTTGGTAACTACAGTTATCAAGTCGTATGAACAATTATCATCAATTAAGTTAAACAAGGTAGTCTTAACCTTGCAGACATGTATAATTGAGATCATGAAAGGAAAGGGTGACAACAGATACAAGACCTCTCATTTGAGAAAAAAATGCTTTGATAAGAATTGATGAACTTCTAACAGACTTGGAAGTTCCAATATCATTAGTTAATAAATGCATGAGTTATTTGCATGAAAATGATTTCAAGTCAATGTTCAACACTTAATGGAAAAATTGGGTTACCCTTTTAACCAATAAGGGCTGCTGGAGAATTTTGGAAGGAATGCAGATTTTTAAAGACTTGAAGGAATACAGATTTTTGAAGCTTGATAAAGGAATGCAGATCCAAACAATGAAGGAATGCAACTTTTTTTTTTTTGAAGGAATGCAGATTTTTGAAGCTTGATGTATGAATGCAGATTCAAGCAATGAAGGAATTTGAAAGAATGAAGATTTGACTTTTATGAATGTTTTTATTTTGTAAAGCAAAACAGATTTTATGCCTTTTAAACATATATGAAAATCTAGTTAGACATTGTGTTTAAGGTGTATAAATCCCACTTTTTGAATAGAATATCAAGCAAGCATGCAAATTCAACACATATTCATTGTTTAAGAAACTGCAATCAGAAAACACAAAACAAAACAGAGCTAGGTATAGAGATAACTTTAGCAACAATAATCAGAATATAACTAGATATCACACATGCGCAAACAATAATCAGAACAGAACTAGGTATAGTCATAAGAAAGATCACACATTTCAGCATCAATAATCAGAAAGTTAGCAGATTTCAGCATCAATAATCAGAAAAATCATACATCAGACATCAGAAAACCCTAAAGCTTCATCATTTGCAATCACACATGCACCAACAATAATCAGAACATAGCTAGGTATAGAGATAACTTTAGCAATAATCAGAACAAAGCAGAGCTATGTATAGAGATAACTTCAGAAAGATCACATTTCAACAACAATAATAAGAAAGATCACACATTTTAGCATCAATAATCAGAAAGATCATACATCAGACATCAGAAAATCCTAAGGCTTCATCATTTGCAATCACACATGCTCATTAGAAAGATCACACATCAGACATCATTTATAATCCTCAAAGAGCTAGGTATATAGATAAGAAAGATCTCACATATGGATGCTGAAAGTAAAGGGGCAAGAGACATTTCAACATTTGTAGAGTGTTAAGATCCATCAGACCATTCCAACCTCGGAGTTTGGCTATCTCAACCAGATCTAATTCATCATCATCACCCCCAACGACTTCATCAGCAGACGGCGCCGCCGAGATCAACCCTACCTCCATTTTTCTCTTCTTCACCACTGGATCTTCTTGGAGGACGAAAGACTCGTCGCTCTCCATCGGAAGGGGAGTAAAAGGCCATGGGGGTAGAGAGGGGAGGACGAAAGACTCGTCGCTCTCCATTAGAGATGCCTCTGGAAGGGGAGTAAGAGACCATAGGGGTAGAGAGGAGAGGCCAACGAGAGAGTCTTCGGCCTCCAGATGGGGAGAGGCGACGCCACCGGCCATCTCACCTCTCTCAGTCGTCATTGAGGCGATGGGGTAGCGTGGATCCTCCCATTGTGATTCGAAGGAAGAGGGTGGCAGGATCGATCGACATTCGCCGCCAAAGATTCCGACCGAGTCAAAGGAAGAGGGTGAACTAGGGTTTGACGGCATAGGGAATTAGATAGAGTTGTTGTGTAGGGAGAGAGAGAGAGATAATGAGCTAGTTAATTGGTTCCCTGATGAAGTCAACATTTGGATTAATGGGCTACTTAGTGAGCCTATTTTTTTTTTACCAAAATAGGAAATGAGCCACTTTTAAGTGAACAGACTAAAATAGAAAGTTGACCACATTTAAGTGAACAAAGGTTGTATTTTTATAGTCATACTTATATCCTATCTATGTGACTCTAGATGCTCTATCTATTCCTGTAACTCTATCTCTCTTGTTCTCTTGGTTAAATAAAAAGTTACTTTTCAAAAGTTACTTTTCTCTTTCTAACCAAAATTGAAATACGCAACCTTCCATCTTATCTCTCTTCTTCTTCCCAAAACACCATAACCAAAACCTTATCTCCGCACTCCTATTTATTCTTACCAAAACACTATAACCAAAATCTTGCCTTTGCACTCCTCTAAAGACATCCGCCTCTCTTCTCATCACCACCAATTTTCATTTTTCATTAGTTCAAATTTAGCAAAAAAGGTGGTGTCTTTGTCGGCGATTCCACATCCTCCAGTTTCTCATTTTTTTAGTGTGAAAAAAATATTGAAAATCCATAATCTCTACTTATGTCTCGCCTTTCCCTCCGGTGGCAGCACTACAAGGCACAACTAGTGTTTTTCTTCAGGAATTTAGGGTACCCTAATACCCGACCCGAAATACCCGAGTCGGATATCGAGTACCCGTAATATGGTTTCGGGTCGGAATCAAGTATACAAATTTGATGATTTTCGGATACAGATATCCAATATTTTCGAGTAGAGTATCTGATCCTAATAGACACCCCTATTATTATTCTATATCAGCCATGTGATAATGAATGGAATAAAACCATTTCTACATACTATCTCCTAATAGTGAAACTAAATTGGCTCGTGACCTAGGGTAGTATATTGCACATGAATGTAAATGTATAAAATACATAAATTTGCTCGTAGTCATACAAAATTTCGAAATACTAATTTATTATTTGAAATTATGGACATTACATACTTTTCAATTTTTTTTTATAAAATTTAATTTTTGTCACTTTTTAAATTTCAGAATTTAATTGTCGGTTGAATTTCTCAAGCTTATTATTCATGTTAGGAGACACACTATACCATTTGAATAATTCTACATATGATACTATAATTTAAAAAATTAATTTTTTGTGAAAATGAAAAAATATATATAATTCATTATATTAAATTAAAATTAAAAAATAGAATGTTACTTAAAAGTTCAATTAAAATCCATGATTTTTAGTTCAATTAACCCTATAATATGTCTATATGAAACTGACCTAAAAATCACCAATTTTGTTGTTAAAAAGAAAAATTGGTCAGTGTTGAAGTGACAATATATATCTAGAGTCGGAAAAGGATATATTTGTAATTGTGTTGAGACAATATTCCATAATGTTGATTTTTGATTGCAAGAATATAGGGATATTAATTATGGCGTGGAGGTTCTGCGGCCAGCCAGCAAAAGGTAATTGAATGTAATGTGATAAAAGAAAATGAAGAGAAAGTGAGAAATAAAGAAATAAAGAAAGTGGGCGTAGACTTCAAAGTTTCAAAGAAAGGAAAGGACTCCTTCCGCTTCCATATTCACTCACACAGTCACACCTTTACCTTCTCCTTCATTTTTTCTCTTTATACACTCCACAGTCCACCCTCAGAAGCCAAATATCAAGACCAATGACTGCTGCCGCGATGTTCACATCTCTTATGCGGAGGAGCGCCTCCGCGTCCTCCAGACGTGCCTTCTCATCGGAAGCAGCGCAGGAGCGCAAGGTCGCCATCTTGGGCGCTGCCGGCGGAATCGGACAGCCTCTGTCTCTTCTGATGAAGCTGAATCCGATGGTCTCCACCCTTGCTCTCTACGATATCGCCGGGACGCCTGGTGTGGCCGCTGATGTTGGCCACATTAACTCCAGATCCGAGGTACTCTTCTTTTCCGCTATCGTTCTCGGGTTCAAAATTTTCGATTGATCGATTGATTTCTCTTTGGCTTATTGTGAGGTGTTACAACAGTTTTTCGGATTTGTTAGTTCTAGATCTGATGTTGATATGCGATATTCTTTGAAATTTCCGCAGCTGCTATTGTTTGGCTTTTGTAGTTTTTCTTTGGCAGCTAAACGCTAATTACCTTTACTAGTTAGTTACTATATAGGCTTAGCCTCTGTTTTCTTGAGAATCATATGCAGGACCTTAAATTATGTAGTCAATTATTCGTTACTTTTTTATATGTAATTGTTGATTCTCCAAGTAATATCCTATGACGAGAATTCTTTAGGTACACTGTGCTGAATAACACTACATGAGCTTTTGCCCCTCGTACCCTTATGAACTGCCGATATCTTGATTTCTCCATCTGCAGCCATTCTTCTACCTTTTTCACTGCTTTCCTTTGTCTCTTTTTCTTTATCATAACGTCCGAGATTGTTTTCTGTACAGGTTAAAGGATATGCAGGCGAGGACCAGCTAGGGGCAGCTTTGGAGGGTTCAGATGTGGTGATTATTCCAGCTGGTGTGCCAAGAAAGCCTGGCATGACTCGTGATGACCTCTTCAAGATTAATGCTGGCATTGTCAAGTCTCTGTGTGAGGCAATTGCCAAGTATTGCCCCAATGTAACATTCCTATTTTCGTTTTTTTTTTGTTGTCGTTTGTTGATAAGGATTTTGATTTATGAGTCCTTTGCTATTACCAAGTTTTTTGATAGTCATATTGTTTGTGTGGGTTTCAATAAAATTTAGGCTCTGGTCAATATGATTAGCAACCCTGTGAATTCGACTGTTCCAATTGCTGCTGAAATCTTCAAGATCAAGGGAGTATATGATGAGAGGAGACTTTTTGGTGTTACCACACTTGATGTTGTTAGAGCCAAAACATTCTATGCTGGCAAGGCCAGGGCCAATGTAGCTGGTATGCTTATTTTTCTCGTTTAATATCTTGTTGGCTGTTTGTTTTTTTGCGTATCTAAATTAAGCCTCTGTTTGCAGATGTTAATGTACCTGTTATTGGTGGGCATGCTGGAATCACTATTCTTCCCTTGTTCTCACAGGTACTAGGTTTGCTTGAATCTATTTTCCTTCATTTTGTTGCATAAGTTATTTGAAGTGTACACATTAATTCGTGAAATTGTTGTTTATTTGAGATTATAAATGTACCTTTTTTCGCATAGGCCACACCAAAAGCAAATCTGTCAGATGATGTAATTCTAGCTCTTACTAAGAGAACACAAGATGGTGGAACGGAAGTTGTTGAGGCCAAGGCTGGCAAGGGGTCAGCTACACTTTCCATGGCGTAAGTAACATAACTTGCTTTGCATATATTTTGGTAGACCTCCTAGTTGGAGTTAATAGTCATTAGTGTGACTGTGTGATATTATTACCTTGATCAAAGTTTAAGAGGTCTTAATAATAGTATGGTTAAACAATCTGACACCATTACGAGATGTAGTGAAATAATGAAGCTTACAGGTTTTTGATTTGGGTTTACACTTTGTAAGTACTGCTCGAATGTTTATTCCAGTGTTTGAATAATCGTATTAAGTATGTCTGATAATCTGACGCCATAGGTTCTTTTGTAAATATGTCTTCATAAATAATTCAATTGGAAGACAAACAAGCCTATTATATTGTTGTATCTATTTTGGAGCATAAAATTGTGGCAATGTTTATACAACTCCAAAATCTCTTATGTTAGTGCTCTTCTGCTTTCTCAATAACTTAACTGTTTGGCCTGTATGTGAGAGAGGTTGGAAATTTATTCAATTATTAATTATATGGTTGCTAACTTGCTAGAACTGCCTAAGCTTCCATTCTCAGCTTGAATTCCTTTGAATTGGGTGGTTGCAAAAAATTCCCTCAACTGGCTTAGTCTTGACTAGGCCATGCTTAAACTTGATTATATTTAGTTGTTCTCTTCTCAAAGCCCAATGAATGAATGCAGGTATGCTGGGGCCATATTTGCCGATGCTTGCTTGAAAGGACTTAACGGGATCCCGGATGTGGTAGAATGTTCATTTGTGCAGTCGACTGTGACTGATCTACCTTTCTTTGCATCAAAGGTTGGTCACTTTGGTGAATTCTTTATTTTGTCTCTCCAATTTGCATTTTAGCAATCTCGCTTATATTCATGCAAGCGAGGAATGGGGATATGATATTCTAACACAATACCAACAGGTAAAACTTGGGAAGAATGGCGTGGAGGAGGTATTGGGTCTGGGTCCAATGACTGATTTTGAGAAACAAGGATTGGAAGCTCTAAAGCCCGAGTTGAAGAGTTCGATCGAGAAGGGCATTGCCTTTGTGCATGACAATTGAGAAGCTACTCTCCATTACGTCGTTAGAAGAGATACTGACTCAATTTGCGTTGTTTGCTAATGTTGTATTATCTATTGGTATTGCTCGCTATAGGAGGGGAATCTTGATCTGCAATTACACAGCAATAAGCGAAGTAGAACGTAGTATGTGAATTACGTGCTGCAAACCATGATGTAATTTTGGTTTTGAACCTGTGTTATTCATTTTTCCGGGGATGATGTGCCAAGATTTAGACGGCACCTCTAAATGAGTCTTTGACAATTGACAAGGGAATTTCCTTAATAAATTAATGCAGGTTTTTTATATACAATAGTTCCAAACTTCCAAGGTATGGTAGAGGTTTGGAACATAGGACCATATTTGATATCTAAGATATGATACTAATCTTATGATAATTATCTTATCTTATAATTATAGAGTAATTATCATTAAATGAGTATCATATACTCCTTCTGTCCTGACTCAATTGTTTCGCTTTCTATTTTGGGGTGTCTCACTTGAATTGTCCCATTTCCTTTTTTGAATAAAAGTTGTGAGAGTAATAAAGTAGGTGGAAAGTAGTGGGAAGTAGTTGAGAAAGAAATAAAGTGAGTATTGGTATGCGAGCAAAAAACAAATGGGACAATTGAGGTGGGCGGAGGGAGTATTAATTACCAAACATAGCCTAAGTGTTTTTTAATCATCTTGCATTCTAGCAGTAGCATTAGTTTGGAGTTGCCTTTATCCTTTTAAAGATAAATATTAAAAATTTAATCATATTAATTATAGGGTAATTATCATCAAATTAGTATCATATCTTAATTATACTTTTATCCTTTTAAAGGAATTTACACTTTTTCCAGTCAGGTAAATGTTAAAAATTTAAATATTTAGTGACTTGTATTTTTTTGGATTATTTCACTAATATTAAATATTTTTAAAAATGCCAAAAAATAATTCATAAAATGTGTTGATTCCTCATTTTTATTATACTTATTATTTTACATGCAAAAAAGAAACAACTCATTTTTAACGAGATTGATGGTGTAATAGATAATTTATATGAAAAGTAATTAATACAATATTTAAAAATAAAGTTTCACGTTTTTACTATTTTTCAATACAGTTATTCGAAAAGTTACTAATTTCCTTCTATCTTTTAGCAACTTTAGCAATTATACATGAGTTGCTTCACACAAGCGCTAAAACTTATTATAGTTCTCTGTACAATTTTAGGCATTTAATATGAAATTATCTTTTAGGCTTCACGATCATTATGGAAGTCGATGATGTCGATTCATCCCTCGCTATCTTCGTCGAGGGGCTGATTTTGGACCTCTTAAAGTTTAGAAATTCGTGCTAGATCGCCAATGTTCTTGAAAAATCAGGTCCCTATATATTGGTTGGTCAAGAAGAGAAATTTTGCGGTGAAAGTAGTAATCTAAATCGAGGATTATATGTAAAATTGACAAAAAGAGCAAAATAAGATATATCGATATGTTAGCCAGCCATCCCCATCTTTAACGTGTGACTCATAATAAAAGTGTGTGGACGTTTCTTGATAAGCTAAATTTACATCTAAATAACATTGTAGATAGAGAGTTTAGATATATAAAATAACAAATTTTCTTCCTTCTTTTTCTCGAACTCGTTCGTGATCAGTTATGGATATCTTTTATCAATTATGATTTTCACTAATACATTCTACAACATACTAGAGCTAAGTTTTTGGAATAAAGGAGTAGCGTGTAATGTATTGGTAGAAGATGAATTAGCATATAAACGGGATAAGCACCACGAAGAGAATCCAGGGTGCGGTTAGGTAGATGAATCGAGTTACAGAAGAGGAGATTAATTCGCCAAAGATTGATGAAAAAATAAATAATCAAAGAGATTCCTTCATTCGGATCTAACCGGGGATGAAGCTAGTTTCAACTCAACTCACATGTAATAATTTTCGTTCGGTGAAAAGAGCATTAAGCGCGAACAGTAAATTGGAATTCCTAGATGGAACTTTTTCTGAACCATATATCACATTTTTGTACTATAAGTTGTGGATAAAGGTGGATTATATGGTATCGTGTTGGTTAATGTCTTTAATCACGTTGATAGTACGAAAAGGCTATAAGATTCATTGAATGAGAGGTCTGGTAAGAGCAATGACCATAAAATCTATAGGTTGGAACGAGA
This sequence comes from Leonotis leonurus, assembly GCA_026898415.1. Lineage (NCBI taxonomy): Eukaryota > Viridiplantae > Streptophyta > Magnoliopsida > Lamiales > Lamiaceae > Leonotis > Leonotis leonurus. The sequence continues at coordinate 2,356,528 of JAPKLX010000031.1, forward strand.
GGTAAGTAGCTTGTGCAAGAGAATCAAAGTGTGCTTGTTTATTTTAATAGTTTGAATTTTATATGTGATGAGTTAGACATAATGTTGTCTCCCTTGGAGTATGTTGTGGAGTAGGAAACAAAGCATGGGGAGCAGAGAAGGTTGGTGCAGTTTTTACTTGGGGATAACGATAGATATGAGGCAATTGGGAGCCCGATATTGTTCCTGGATCTTTTGTCTACAGTGAACAATTCTTATTCTACGATACTTCAAGTTAAATATCAAAAACATATTATATAAGATAATGGTGAAGCTTATGGAGAAGTAGCTATGCAAGTTAGGTAACAAGTTATGAGCAAATGGAACAAATGGAAAGAGAACTAAAGATTATAAAGTAATGATTGTATGCTCTAATCGTGATGGAGTAGGGTGAAGAGCATTAATGTTTCAAACTCCATGATTTTCCTGAATCGTTTAAAAAGTTGAAAAGCAACAAAGAAAAACAAAAGATTAATTTTTCTCTGAATCTAAGATGTGGAGATCAAGGTTTTGGAGAGAATGGTGTGGGGATTTGAGAAATCATATATGTAAAATCATACAAAGTGAGATAGCTAAGTTTATAGAAAATATGATGAAATGGGGATGTCGCTTCTAAGTAGGAGCATGATATTAACTTAATACAGAAATCAAGGAGAGAAGTAGTTTCATTTGATGGGCATTATGTGTTTACTTCAACATGTCAAGTAGAGAGACATACTTGAATTATTGACTCATGAGCTAGTACACATATATGTTGTAGTCCTAACCATTTGCGTACAATTTACAAGCTGGATCTGCAGCAATACAATCACCTACCAGATTGCACATTTAAAATAGTGAACTATAAAGGAGATGCACAATTGAATGGGAAGATATTTTGAAAAATATATTCTATGCACCTGAGTTCACCCAAAACTTATTGAAGGAAAATAATGATCACATACTCGAGATTCAAAGGTTGATAGGAAATTTATGTCTTCAATTCTACTATGGAGATTCAGTATTACAATCTTAGCAACTACATAAAACCTTCTTTCAAGGAATGCAATGAGCTTTTCAGTCATGCTTCGTCGGAATCTACGCAACATATCAAGGAGTTAAAGGACACCTTCACTACTTCAGCAAATGAGGAGTTGCAAAACTATAAGGTATGTTTGAAGGCTAAGAAAGCTAGGTGTCTATTTCCTACTTTAGATAGAAGGTCTACTGAGATATTTGATCTTATACATCTTTATATTTGAGGATTTTACATGCATGAAAATGTGAGCAACGGTAGATATATGTGCTTGCTATTGTAGAGGATTGCAATATAATTATTTGAACATATCTATTGGATTATAAAGATCAAACTTGTATTGTTCTCAGGGGTTTCCTCCTTATGGTTTGTACTCAATTTGGTAGATTCATCAAGCCATAAGAACATCTCATGAAACATAATTTGTGAACCATAATATACAAAACTTTGTTTCTGAATATGGTGTTTGGGATCAGATGTCATGTGTCTATTCTCCTCCACAAAGTTGAATTGTGGAGTGGAGACACGAATATTGCTTCAAGTTGTTAGGGCATTGATGTTTCAAAGTAAGATTCCACAAAAGTTTTGGCCATATTCTACATTAATGGATACCTAGATCTTGATGGAAATGTCCTTATTTTGTTCTAGTTGGGGATGAACACGGTCTAGATAGATTGCATGTAGCTTTTTGGGTCTTTGACATATGTAGTTAATTTGCATCCTCGGATAAGGAAGTTTGATAGGAGGAGTGAGAGATGTGAGTTTTTAAGGTATTCTTTCGGTCATAAAAGATATATGTTATTTATAACATTGACACATCTAAAATATTTACTTCAAGAGATGTTATATATTTTCTTCTATCTCACGGTTCCTTGATGATGAAAGTTAGGTTCTAATTGTGAGAAAATTTGTTCCTTTTATTGAAGAAGAATCAATGGAGGATGAGGTGAGTGTTTCTCCACCAGATGATATACTTACAACTATAGATGATGTACTTACAACTATACCATGTGATGTTGCGCTTAGGCTTTTTTTCTACTAAAAAACACTTCAACTAATTAAGGTTTTCCTATAAAAGTGCAACACAGATAATCCACCACATTCTACAATAACTGTAACTTATAAATCATCTGTTAAGTTGAAAAGACACTCAATCTGTTAAGTGTTTATCTGCGATAGATCATATGATAAGTTCACAGACCACTCGATCTGGTAAGTGGTCATCTGCTTAAGACTCAACACTTAACTCATTAATTTGCAAGAAACATGATTGTTTTATAATTGGTGTGTTGCACTCCCTCCCCCCTACACCAATACTTGCTCTCTCGGGACAAAAATAAGGAGTATTGGATTGATTATACATAGGTGTTCTCATATGTTCCTAAGCTTGTCACATTTTGTTTCATGCTTGATATACTTATCAAACATGATTGGTCAGTTCATCAAAATTGTTGTAAATAATGAATTTCTTCATAATGTTTTACATGATGAAATAAACATGTCTCTTCCACAAGATTTCATCAAGGCTAATAGTAGAGAAGTGTGTAAACTAGTCAAGAGTTTGGTGTCTACCTTTTTTTTTTGTATATGTTGATGACGTGCTTATCACATGCCAAATGAGTGTTTGATCTCAAATTTAAAATTCTTTGTGCATAATGCATTCACCATTGAGGATTTGGGTATTGCTCATTATTTTCTGGAATGGAACTTGCACGTGACTTGTCCGTGATGTATCTCAATCAAAGCAAATACATTATGGATTTGTTTGCCACTACTAATCTTGATGGTTGTGCCTTTGTTAATACTCTTTTACCAAAAGGGTTGAAACTATGACAAGATAACAAGGACAATTATCTCAGCCAGACTCTTACAAGCTTGATGTTGGTTGTCTTCTTTACTTGAATTTAATACAAACATGCCTTATATTGTTCAACATTTGAGCCAATTTATTTCTTATCCTCGCACTCCTCATTGGTCTGCAACTACTCATATGTGTTTCTCACCTCGCACCTCTTCTAATGGTTCGTTTGAGACCTACATCTGAAGAACCTCTAGCTCTTGTTGCGGCATAGCAGCCCGACTATTCCTTGGCTTCTCCTCTATGAAGAAGTGGAAAGACTTGAATTGACCTTTCCTACGATGTTATTCGATGAGCATTCTTGTTGGTATTGAAGCGCTGGAAAGCCAAGAGTAAACTAGCTTGTTTTGTCAGGTTAAGCAGAAGTATCTGACTCTGCCAATTCAGAATTGAATTACCAGTTGAACTTATATACGTCACCAATTCCACGATGGTTGTTAGTGAAAGAAAGGTTGTTAGAATAGAATGTCCTTCACTCAAAGAAGAGAAAGTCTACAACAGCGTAAAACCAGAGAGAGACACCTTAGTTTGCTGCTTGCAATGCCAAGAACTAAGAGCATCACCTAGATAACACTGTAACTAGTAAGCAAACGACAATATGCACCACAGGTGATGCTCTTAGTTCTTGGCATTGCAAGCAGCAAACTAAGGTCTCTATCTCTGGTTTTATGTTGTTGTAGTTAATTTCCCTCTTCTTTTGTCATCTTATATAGGATAATACAAAAATCGGTGGTAGATTGAACTGGGCTCAGTGTTGCGGGCAGGTCAGTTTCCTAGCCAGCGATGGTTCAAATAACAAAAGATCGTCATAAAAGAAAAAAAGAGACTAACTAGTTTAGATGATCTTATTTTGGTACGCAGAGGCTGAGTGTAGATCTTGTAAATGTTACAATGCACAAGTTGATGTGAGTGAGCTATCTCATGTTTGAATTTCATGTTCTTATCTCTCTCCTTCTATTCTCCACTCTATTGTGACAATTACGTTTCTCTTTGTATTACCAAGAATCAAGTCTTCCATGAGTGATTAATCCAAATTGTGTAAACTTAAGTTCTCGCAAATATTCGAGGTCTATTGTACATGACAAGAAAATAAACAGAAAATAGACTTAAACACTCCCAAATTGTGTTTAACCCCAATCAAATTTCGATGGAAAGCTTAGCAGGACGATTCTAATCCTAAGTGTTATTAAACAGAAAATAAACCTAAAACTCTAATCCAAAACAATAGCAGAAGAAATAAGAAATAAAATGAATAAACAAGAATAATTAAAAGGTAAAGTTCGGGATTTAAGGGCATAGAGTTACGAAGATCTATAATTAATTAAATCATGCAATTGTTCGCTCATTAAGGGTTTCTCAAAAGTTGTCTAATTACTAATTTACGTACTCAGAATTAGACAACAATCAAAACTCGCATATTATATTATCCTAAAAAGAATCCCTCAATTATGAACAATGATTCGTATTGATTAAATGAATTTATAGAGTTGCTTAATCATCTAACTTTCGTATACGTCGTAATTAAGCTGCGATTCTGACTTACGTATTCAAATCACACAAAAGAAATTTACAAATTAACAAACAAATTAAGGGTTTCTCAAAAGTTGATTAAATCTCAGGTCTATATTGGAATCATTCTCTCGATCTCAACCAATAACCAATAAATTAAAATGGTGGTCAGTCGTCTCAATTAATGAAATCAAGTTTAATCAATAAGCATGAATCAAAAAGCAATCAATAAACAATTAAAGAGATTCTAAACACTAGGTAGAGAATTAACTACTCATCCATTCAAACAATCAAAGATAAGAATTAAAGAAAACTTACTAAGATAGAAATTTTGGATTGAGTGGCTAATCTCCATCCTCAATCCGTCGTCTGGTGGACGAAATACAATAGAAAACTAGTAGAAAGAGTCTCCTAAGGTTTTAGAATGAAAAATAATGAAAGAGATGTGAAGTCTACACCCAAAAAATGGGTTTAAATAAGATAAAAACACGATTAGATCGCGCGCCCAACGATCGCTGGACTATGGTTTTGCTACTGCAACATTTTGATCCCAGTGATCGCTAAAGGTCCAACAGTAGCTAGGTTTTTGCTTCAGCATTCCTTCTCTTCTTCTCGGGTCCTTATCTCTCGGCCTCCTTTAGTCCTTTTAGCATCAATTCATCGTCCTTTAGCTCTTACATACCAATCAATCAACACAACCACGACATAAAAACGAACCAAAAATAATTGAAAAAAGCAACAAACTAAAGCAACTAGACTCGACACAACGACAAAATAACTAACAAAAACATACTACCTCGGTCTCAATAAGCTTGACACGTTTTATTATTTTAATACACTCATTTGAATTTAAACTGTGTCATGCTTATTGAAACAGAGGGAGTACTAAACAATGAACATTACTATGCATTTGGTATTAATTGTCATTTAATTTGTGAAAATTGCAAGGGGTTTGTCCACATTACACATTTATACTACACATCAATTGGTAGAACTTTTTACCAAGGCATTAGCAAGATCTCGATTTCGCACGTTATCCAAAATTGAATTGTTGGATATACATCAAATCGATCTTACGGGGTTGTAAAGTGTATGCATGTGCATGAATATACGGCCTAGCCATGGACACTCGTTGCATTGTACTCATTTTGTCCCATTATAATGACACATTTTTCTCTATCACGAAGTTTAATATAAATAGTTTTAAGTATGTAATAATAAATATTTTAATCCGTTTTAAAAATTTATATTAATTAAATATTTTAGATATTTGATTATAAATTCAAATTTTCACAAATGTAAGTTAATAAGATTATACCCTAATTATTTAGACTAATATCAACCTATTTTTGATAACACAGATCAATGGGACAAACAAAAAATAAAACTGTGTCATTACAAGTAGAACGGTGGGAGTATATATTATTGTTTCAAAAGTCCAAATGACCTCAGGTTTGATAGTTTATTTTAGTTAGTTAGACAATTAACCTAACATTGTGGAGGCCTCTTGCTCAACCATGTTTATATATAAATAACACTTTAAACTCATAATTTATATATATGACAAAATAATTATTCATTCTTCTCCAACTCGTTCGCAATCAGTTGATCTATCAATTAAGGGGTGGCTTAGTTTGTATGATCTCTACCTTCTAATCCATAATCCTCCATCTCTTTATGAATTTAGTTTATGCCTCTTAATCACTCAAATGCTTGATTATATAATCAAGTCAAACTTTGTATGATTATATAATCAAGCATTTGAATGATTAAAAGAGCATAAAAATAAATTAAATTCCTAAGGAGGTGGAAGATTAGATTAGAATATAAAGATTTAAAGGTGATAATTTTATTAATTAAACCAAACCACACCTAAGGGTTTTGATGGAGAATAAATAAGACTTGGGAGAGAAAGGAAGAAGCTTTTTTTGCATCATCTCCGATGACAATTTTCGATATTCCAAATTTCTTAGTATCTACTTCAAAAGAAAATTATTATTTATCTTTAAACAAATTATATGGTAAAATTCAAATACAAATTAGAGGATATAAATTTTGTGCTATGATTGGTATCAACCAATGCCTTGGATCAAAAATCCCATGTTCGAGTCTATAACAAGTCAGTTAAATTTGGTACTAACATCATCATACGAAAATAAAACATTTATATTTTATACGTACAATCGAATACTTAAAAATAAAATAGACAACTTCAAATATTACAAATAAATTAAAACCATTACTCTTAAGTGCAACTATATAAACTTAAATCTTGGGCATCCTCTGCTTGCTTACGTCAAGACATTGCAAGAATAAGCAGATTTATGAAAATTTACTACATGTATAATGTAACCCCAAACACATCATACCCTAATGCATTATGTTGCAGAAGAAAAAATATAGATTGGAATATAAAAATTAGCAGGATCCATTACTTTAATAATCTAAGCTTTGCAGCCATGATCTTCCAAGCATTTCAACTTTGAGCAATACTCAGCCGACTTTTCTTCCTGTGTGGGCCATCCCTATGAATAAACTCACCAACACTACCTATTATATAGTATGTGATAGCCTAATGATGCATTGAGAGCTCATTATTGCCGTGTAGCCAGGTCCTAACATTCGATTCATATATCCTAACCTCGGTAAAGAGACTTCCAAACTATGTTTATCATCCTCATGTTCACTTGTTACCCTAAATCAAACTATGAAATACAAATCAACCTCATTATTGAAGTCTAAATGAAATGCATCAAGACAGCCACATGCTGTAGGTAATTCTTATACAAAGATCAAGACAACACTGAGTTGAAATCGCATTGCACAATCCATCTCTAATAAAAACTGTAATTATTCAGAAAAGTAATCTGAGTGGAGACTTTGCAAAGTAATTCAGTCAGGTCCAACCAATACAAGTTTTGTATTAAACTATAACCACACCAACATAACAGTTTGGACTCAGAGAGAATTGCTTCTCCTCAACTCTAGTACAAGTGCATAACATTTTATAGAAGACAAAAATGGCACTAATATCAACACGGAGTACAGCACATAATGTGTATATATAAAGCCTTTCAGTTTTTTGGATTTTATGCAGGGAATCGACAAGGTTGTCAAGTGTAAATTTTCATGCTCACTCAAAGCATCACAACACATAAGCAAGTATTTTATGCAATTCAAGAAGAAAGCTAAGCAAGCAATTATGTACTATAAGAAAAGAGCTGGCAAAAATTCCAATTTGATATAGTCCAGTAACAAGAGCTTTGGTTAAAAAAACCAAATTTTCGTAAAGTGCTAGCACAGAGTCAAATTACTACTACAGCCAAACCAAAAGTTATAGGGTTGGCTGCATTTATCAGTTTGTTGGTTATTCATCAATATTGCTAAAACAAATTCAGAAAATTGTCTTAAAAGCATAAAGATCCTTGACCACTCCTCACAGAAGGAAATAGGAATTACAAATCCCCGAGAACAGGAAACGCATTCCAAGCTTTGAAGCTTTGAAAAAACAAGAATAAACTCTCGGTGCATATTTAACTGACTAAACTTCATAATTCTCTCTCGATCAACCACAGACAGAAAATAGTCTTTCTTGACCCAATGAACTGATGGAATTGCATACAAGCCAGAAAAACAATTTGAAAGTTAACGGAGAAACTCTCAGTAAGGTACATCCAAAGAGATGCATCTAAAAAGTAAATTCTTGATAATAAGTACACATTTCATGAAAGAAATTACATACTGGAGTTTTACTAGTTATTTGGAATAAAAATAGATAAACTATGCAAAATCAATTCTATTAATACCTTAGTAATTTGTTGAGTACTTGTGCTGTTGGCAGATACTTTGTAAACACACTGAAGACATTCATCTACTTACGGGACTTCGCAAATAGATATGATAGTCCTGCTACAAGTTCTTCTATACCCACAAAATCAAAGGGGTATTGATCTAAAAAAAATGACACATAACTTACAGTGCCAAAAGAATCTTTCACCTCAAATATATAGGATAAAAATCCAATTTAATCACAGGAAATGATTCCAAAACACAATCACAGTTACAAATTGTCAGACTCATTTTTCACTAAGAATCTTCCAGACAAGATTTTGCATCTAGTAACAGCATAATTGGGCATGATCATTGATTACTCTTCACAATCTCAAGAACCAACCATTGATTACATAATATCACAAACCTATCAATCAACAGGATATTGCAATGTTAACAATAAAATACATTGGGATATGTTCCAATTGCTTGGGAATGCAACATTCTAAGACTTGACACAATAGTGGAATTCACAGTAACTTAACAGCACAGCAAAAATTAAGGTGGATACTTAGAGATTCTTGTTTATACTTCACATGTATCCCAATGGATATATGTTGTTACTGGTTTGCATTTCATATTCATAAGACTATATGCATGCATTGGCCACCAAGTAAATAAAAGTACACAGTGTTTGTGGCAGCAACTTAATTCATTACTCAACTGTTGCTTAGAACCAGGTGACACATATACTTAATATATCAATATGATGTGGAAATATGCACACATGCAGGTGATAAAAAAATAAGATATATAACTATATTTAATCAACTATAAAAGTGATACTATGTAAGCAGAGTGCAGTTCATGCATGATATTCTCAGAAGTATTATTAAAAGTGATGATTGGTAAATAATTTTATAATTCTCAGAGTATACCCACTTGATACTTCCAGAAAATTAACAAAACCAATCATTTTAAACATTTGAAGCTAAAGCAGTTGGATCAAATATATAAAATAAATCAATATGTAGCTAAAGCATCCGACATCTAGGCAAGTACTGCATATATATAATCAAATGATATGGTTAAACAAGACGCAGAAATCATAACATCAAAACTGCTTTTGATAAATCCAAATCATATTCTAGAAACTAATTACACAAACATTTGTCAAAGCATTTAGTAGTCAAACCATTTTTTCTTTTGAGAGTTGGGGTGGGGGAGTTGACTAGGCCACCCACTGCGCTACTACCGATAAGAAATACACGACTGATAAAACACTTCATTATAAAAACAAGTAGCAAAAAGTTCTTTTCATACATGTGACAAACTGGAGGGGCAAACAAGCGCCTCATGAAAATATTGACTAGTCTAGTACTCCTCTTTCAATCACCTACATCCACACTCTTCTGAAATTTTCTAGAGAGGAGGCTACACTCAACATTATGAGCAATCACAGAAGATCACAGCATAAGATGCAGATGGAGTGAAGAAGAATCCAAATAACAGCAAATCAAAATCATGAAGCCATTGCCTGCAAAATCACCAGAACCACTAAGGCTAGCACCAACATGCTGGTCAAAACCTGAATAAACATTCATTCACAACTCAATATGTCATTCCATACACAAAAACAAAAATGTTCAGAATAAGAGAATGTGCATGAAGAAATAATCAAATAAACAATCACTTCTGGTCTGAGCAAAATAAAAATCAATTGCAAGTAAGCTAACTGCTTATGCAGAAGAGTTAGCATGACTTCAATATAATTGAGAAGCCAAAATTGTTAAGAGAAACACATCAAAAGAAAAAACCCAAATGAATAAGAAACAAATGGAACATGGAATTACTTTCAGCAATGTCTCAGGCAAGGTTGATTATTAGGAATCAATAAGCGAAATCAGCATCAGAAGATGAAGAAAGAAGAAATCATACAACAGATATTCGTAAACAAACTCTAATAAGACAACTTTGTAAGCAATTATCTGCATAACAGAGACAATGGTAGATTAGCATAAAGCATGTAAAAGGTTTCCGGATTTCATGAAAAGACACAAAACATTAAGCACTTTGCATATCAAACATGCATGCCATACCCAGCCGGTAAGACTTCATACAGACATCAAGGAAAGAGCCTTTGAAACATGCACAACAAATCACAATAAGAAATCAAACCACACACATTAGAAGGAAAAGTGATAAGCAATCAAGCACACTTCAATAGGAGGCTCAGGCAAAGATACAAATATAACAGCGATCATCAAAAGAAGGATATATATAGGAGAATCAGAAAAGTACACCATACAGTATTATTACATTGCTAGAACACATCATCAGTGATTAAGTCAAAGGACCAGTATCATAAGTACACTATATATCATACTAAAAAACAAGTTGTGTTGGAAAAATTCAAGAAAATTACAAAATATGCACCAAGAAGCATCCATATTTCAAACACAAATCAACTACGTGCACCAGTAAAGTGTTGTGCATCAAAAGGTTGCACATTATGGAATAGCATACTGGGAAAATTCAAGAAAATTGCAAAATATACGCTAAGAAGCATCCATCTTTCAAACACAAATCAACTAAGTGCACCAGTAAAGATTATGCATGAAAAGGTTGCACATTATGGATTTGCATGATGCGATATCAAGTCAATAAGCCAAATAAAATTAAGTGTCTTTAGGTAGTAAATCCAGCAATCCCAACAAAAGAACCTCAAAGAAAATGCGACTTAAATTTCAGTATATAATTTAGGCAAGGATGTCTCAACATTCGTCCGTAAATAAAGTAATATCCAACATGATTAAGGCTTACCTTCTCCATTCCAGTTTTTATATCAAGCATCCATCCCTCTGATGGACAATACTATAATCAAGAGCCAAATGGACTAATGTAAAATATATTAGAAATCAATAGAATGATAGCAGCCCATGCATAAGAACCGCCTCATCCTACCCATGTTCATAAGTTTGATGCGACACATAAGAATTTGTACATCAAGAATCAACTAGTAACTCATAAATGCATTTTTACACACACTCATATCAGCAAGTAAAAGGCGGAACTCTTTATGGAAAAATTGCAAGGCAGTTGTAATTATGCAGGACCCACTTGGTTATCAGGTCCCCCAAATAATAACATAAAATTTCATGTCATTTTCACAACTCAACAAGTCCAGAAAGTTGATCAAATAGCTCATAAACACGCCGTTTAGCAGATAACAATACAATAAGCCAACCAAAGGATGCACGCAAATTGTGGATGCTGGCATCATAGAGAAAATTCTACCATTCCAAATACAAGTTGCCCATAAGAAAAAACAATCCAAAGCCAGAAAAGAAATTTGCATGTAAATGAATAGCAGAGACCCAATAATTGATTAAGAATAGCTTTCACAAGATCACACATTAGATAGTCGCTCAAAGGGAATTTCAAGGGAACCTCAACCACGACGCAATTGCAGCAAACATAAAGAAAAAGCACTGACAACCAATCACAAGAATAATTAATCAATGTTTTATGCTTAAGAGAATAAGTCAGAGAAACTACCTCAATAGTAAGGGCCCTGGTAAGCTCCCCCAGGCGGGATTCGAGGTGCTCCGGGTAGTTGATTATGCTGGCCTTGATAGCTTCCAGATGATAAGTTGTAATGTGAACCCTGTTGATAATCTCCAGACACCATCCCAACTGAGCTAGGAGGCATACCATACATAGATGATCCACGACCTGCAGCGCCCATTCCAGCACCGGCACCACCAACTGCTCCACCACCAGCACCGCCCATTCCAGCTCCATGACCAGTATATCCACCACCACCTAGTCCTGCTCCAGATCCCACTGCACTTCCAGTTCCGCCTAATGCGCCACCACTGCCACCATATCCACCACCATAACCAGTTCCAATAGGCCCGCCCATATGAGAACCACCACCATATGGTCCACCCATCCCAGAACCATACCCACCATTAACTCCTGGGGCTTGACTTCCTATAGAAGGCAATCCCGGACCACCTGCACCAGTGCCTAAACCACCCGAAAACCCACCATAATGCCCACCTACTCCACCGGGCCCACCATACTGCCCACCCGGAACAGGAGCCCCAACACCATCCCCATTACCCATATTACCCCCTTGCACGCCCATTCCCCCGACCCCAGGGGGCTTCCCTCTTTTTCCATCAATTGCCAGCTTACAATTCAATTGGTGGCCATCGATAGTCTTCACCGGATCAACCAACGATGCCGAAGCAGCCTCAGCATTCTTATAAACAAACAAGGCAAACCCCTTTGATTTCCCAGTTGCCTTATCAAACCCCAAGGGCCCCTCCTCAATCTCCCCGTACATCGAGAAATGCTGAAGAAGCCTCTCCGCAGCCATATCGTAAGGCACGTTTGCAACATAAATCTTCCTCGTTGAAACATCCACCGAGTTCTTCATCCCGCCGGCACCACCGCCGCCGCCTCCAGCCGCAGGTCCCCCTCCTCCCGAAATCCCAGCAGCGGCGAGCTGCGTCACCGTCATCCTACCATCGATCTTCTTGCTCGGATCCTTCAACGCCATGATCGCGCCATCGATGTGCTTGAAAGTGATGAATCCGTAACCCTTCGACTTCCCGGTAACCTTGTCGAGGATGACGACGGCCTCGTCCAACTCCCCATACGAGGAGAAGAGGGCGCGGAGCTTCTCCGTGGTGGTCTCCCAGCCCAAGCCGCGGATGAAGAGCTTCCTCTGCGCGGTGTCGCGATCGGCAATTGAGCGGACGGCTTCGAGGACGTCGGGGTGGCGGAGGAGCGCATTTTGGACGATTTGGAGGAGCTGGTCGTGGGTGAAGGACTCGAGGATGCGGCGGGAGTCGTCGGCGGTGAGCATGAGGGGGTTAAAGGCGTCGGCGTCAGAGCCCAGGGCGCCGGATTCTTCCATTTTGCGCTTCTTGACTGGGTCCATTGTAGCAAGGTGAATAAAGTGAAGTGAGGCGAAGAGATTAAAACCCTAAATTAGGGAAAGGATTTGAGCATAACTACTCACACTTGAGTCGGCGGTTTTATCATGACGAATATAGAGTTGTGGCTCCGGGTATTATTCTGGTTCAGACCCGACCCGCCCAACTCTGTTGGATATGGTTATGATTCTAACCTACTTGGTCAAAGAAATAATTTTTTTTAATATTGTAATAAAACAATAATTTTTTCATAGAGAATTGATAAAATAAGAACTAATTCGTATACAAATAACTAAGAATCAAATATCAATATGGCTCACACTATGAATTATTAAATGGTCGGGAAATAAAAAAAAGCCTTTATAACATATATTTACTTCGTAAAGGAGGTGAAATGTATTAGATTCCCTGAGATCTGCTATGCAGAGCTTGAGATGGTGGTCTGATTTGCAGAACTCGTGACATAGAATTCAATAAGGCATCTGAATATCTGTATTTTAGGTATACTAGATCTGTTTACAAAGTAAGAACTTGTCTTCTGGCATACCTTAAGCTCTGGTTATGGTCTGAGGTATAGTCCAAATACGTATATATATTGACACATGTCAGGTTTTGTTTCACAATTTGTACCCGAAAGTTGTTATTTGGAAGAAGGCGATTGTCACCGTTAAAGTGGTCCCTTAATGACGTGGAGCTATGTGATTGGAGGAAACGTTTAACAAATCTGTACTATATATGTGTTGTTGTCAAGGAGGTAATACCCATTATATCATTCACATCTCATACTATATATACCTTTCTTTATCATTTCTTCTATGAGTGACATTCATCGTTTTACACATTTACTATAAACAAGCTATTCTCTAGTTTTATAAGACACTTACTTGGGCATCGGAGTGTCTTCCCGGGGAAACTCTTATGTTTCTCCGGTTTTGTTTTGCAGACTTTTACGGCGGAATCAAGATCTAGCAAGTGGAGATTACATTTGGATTTGGAGACAGGTAAAAGCTCTATGTCTTTTGTAATTTTCTTCCTCTATTTATTATTTCTTTGTTGTGGATAAATTCTTGATCCAACAACTGGCGCCGTCTGTGGGAACTTTCTCTCTTAGAGAACGCCGAGAGCATGATGCATATCCCATTCTCTCGATGTCTTGATTCCATTTGTTTAAAATTATAAAAACCGAGTTCAATGTAGCCTGGCGATGAAGCCAAAGGTGGAGTTAATGACGCGGAAGTCATACGAATCATGGCGATGAAACCAAAATATGAAAATATGGCATTTAAGTCATAGATATATCGAGGTGATGAAGTCAGATGTGAAATCAATAATGTTGACGTTGAAGTCATATTAATCGAGACGATGAAGCCAGACGTGAAATCATCGACGTTGAAGTCATATTAATCATGGCGGTGAAGCCAGATGTGAAATCAGTAATGTTGACATTATATTAATCGAGGCGATGAAGTCAGTTATGAAATTGAGGACAGAAATCATGTGATGCACGCTAATGAAACATGAAATAGAGGGATGATCCTAATGAAGCCAAGTTAACTCTGTATAACGGCACTAACTGATAAATTTAAAGAATTTTTTCAACGATAAAACACTAGTGCCTAAAGACTTTTTAAAATATTTTTCAGGAAGAGGAAAACGATGGAAAAATTAAGGGAGGAAAATGTACGAATGCCTCAGCCTGAAGAAGGTGAGACTAAAGAGAACATGCAAGAGGCGTGGGCTCTGCAGATTGCAACCTTGGTGAATCAAAGTTTGGTGAAGGCGGGAGTAAGCCCAGATACTCCAAGTAGCTAGCTTGAACATCAAAAGAATCGGGAACGGAAATTAAAGGAAGATTCGGTTATGCATAAGGACAGAGTTGTGACAGTCGAAGAAAGCTCTGATCCAACTTATAAACCTCCCAATGATTCCACTACTAGTGCGGAAACACACCGTACCATGACAGAGCTGCAACAAAAATTGGCAAAACAAGAGGCGTTAATAGAGGAAATGATGAAGGAAATAAAAGAATTAAGAGAAAAGACTGTGGCAGTAGCCGAATGATCAGAGCAGAGCTCTCGTTTTGAACAATCGGTATCGGAGAAAGTACCTCTTTCGGCAAAGAAAAGTCACAAATATTCCCACTTGATCAAATACAATAGCCTTTTTTCTGAAGAAATCCAGCTAGACCCATTGCCTAGCAATTTCAGACCTGTCAATTTGGAGTACAAGGTAAGTACCGATCCAGAGGAACATTTGATGAGGTTCGACAACATTGCACTGCTACACCAATATACCGAGGGAGTAAAGTGTAGGGTATTCTTGACCACTCTAGCTGGTCCTGCTCAGCAATGGTTTAAGCAGTTGCCACCCAATTCTATATTCTATTTTGAGGATCTGAGAAGGTTGTTTGTTCATCAATTCGCTAGCGCAAAGAGAACTACTAGGGGCTCGTTACATCTGACTACGATCAAACAACAACCCAACGAATCGTTGAGGAATATCTAACTCGTTTCAACTTGGCCGTTTTGGAAACGCCAGATGTCCATGCTTCTATCGAAGTTCACGCATTCCTAGAAAGAATGAGGAGTGGATCTTTCTTCGATTCATTGGTCAAAAAGCCTCCGCATGATTTTGAGGACTTATTGGTCAGAACTGAAAAATAAATACATCTGGAAGATGCCGAACAAATATACTCCAAAAAGGACAAAAGACCAGAGGAGAAAGGAAGAGCTTCGGATGAGAGGAGAAGGCCAAAGGAAAGGAGGGCTTTTGGTTCTGAATCACGTAGGCCTCTTGAAAGGGCAAATAGAGTTGAGAGAGTTCACACGCCTCTAACCATGGAGCCAGCAGATCTTCTGGAAATTGTGGCCAAAAAGCCAGGGGTATTTTTTCCCCCAAGATCGAAAGATCTCCCGAGGTATCAGGAATCATAAAAGTTTTGTAAATTTCATAATGATTACGGGCATACTACCAATGAGTGTCATAATCTCTATGTCGCGATAGAGAAGCTAATTAAGGAAGGTCATCTGCTGGAGTACGTACGCAAGGCAACAGATCGTGGTTTCAAAAGGCGAAGAGAAGATAATAAGGAAAAGGCTCCTGAGAAACCTCATCCTCTGTCAGACCATAATATTCAGCGAAGGGGTACGATTAATATGATTTACGGTGGCCCCACCTCAGGAGACTCCAACAGAGCACGCAAGTATTATGCTAGAGGCGGAAGATTCCTTGATGAAAGAGAGGTCATGAAAATAAGGGAGAATCACATGTCTCTGAACATCTCTTTTGGGGCGGAGGATAACATGCCTTTGCTTCGACCTAACGATGATGCTCTGGTGATTACGGCATGAATAGAGAATTATGACGTAAAAAGAGTATTTGTGGATACAGGAAGTGCAGTAAATGTCATTTTTCTAGAATGTTTTAAGCAATTGAACACGGAGGCAAGTATTGAGCCAATTTCTAATGCTTTACACAATTTTGCCGGAGAAATGGTCTTGTCTGTGGGTGTTGTGACCTTGATGCTATCGCTTGGTGAGGAAGGAGTTAGAATGGAAAGGCCCATTACTTTTCTTGTAGTTGATACGGCATTTGCATACAATGCTATAATTGGTAGACTGTTTTAAACATCTTTCAAGCTGTGGTTTCCACCTATTACATGAAGATAAAATTCCTCGTAGGGGATCTGGTGGGCCAAGTGCTTGGTTGCCAGGATATGTCAAGGAGATGCTATCTCCAATCGGTAAAGGAGGGAAGGGCGAAGAGGAAGGTGTTTCCTCCTAATGAAGAAGGTCAGAGATCGTAGGGCCGTGAGGAAAAGCGAAAGAAAAAAGAAGGTGATCCAGAGGAGGTTTCACCCCAACAAGTAATTCCAGTGGAAGAGCTCATGACCGTAGAGCTTTATCCACATCTGACGGGGTATGTTACTCAAATTGGAACAAATATGAAAGATCCAGAACAGGTCGTAAATTATCTGCGTAAAAATGCGGATGTTTTTGCATTTAAATCTTCAGATCTCACCGGAGTCAGCACATTGATTGCTCTACATTGCTTGAACGTGGATCCTTCGATAAGGTCGGTCAAGCAGAAGCTTAGGCAGTTTAGACCAGAAAAAGATGAGACCATCAGAGAAGAAGTAAAGAAATTGCTCAAAGCAGGGCATATCAGGGAAGTACAGTTCCCCATTTGGCTATCTAATGTTGTGATGGTTAAGAAAAGTAATGGGAAATGGCGAATGTGCAATGATTTTAGGGACTTAAATAAAGCATGTCACAAAGATCACTACCCCTTGCCAAGGATTGATCAGTTGGTGGATTCCACTTCAAGATGTCAACTGTTATCAATGATGGATGCATACCAGGGGTATTATCAGATCAAGATGAACCCAGCAGATGTGCCAAAATGCACTTTTGGAGTCTGTGCAGGAACGTTTGGTTACACCAGCATACCTTTCGGCTTGAAAAACGCAGGTGCAACCTACCAGCGAATGATGGATAAAGTCTTCTATAACCAAATTGGGAGAAATATGAAAGTGTATGTGGACGACATGTTGGTTAAAATTATGAAGGAGGAGGATCATGTTGTAGATCTGGAGGAAGTTTTCTCTG
Organism: Leonotis leonurus; assembly: GCA_026898415.1. Lineage (NCBI taxonomy): Eukaryota > Viridiplantae > Streptophyta > Magnoliopsida > Lamiales > Lamiaceae > Leonotis > Leonotis leonurus. The sequence goes on from JAPKLX010000031.1 coordinate 2,374,255, forward strand.
TGACGAGAAAATTTGGATTGAAGTTAAATCCTGCCAAATGTGCATTTGGCGTTAAATCTGGAAAATTCTTGGGCTATATGGTTACGCCTCATGGCATAGATGTTAACCAAGCTAAGGTCTAGGCGGTCTTGGAAATGTCCCCGCCTAGAATCATGAAAGAAATGCAAAGATTGAATGGCAGAATTGCAGCTATGAGCAGATTCATCGCCAAGTCCACAGAGCGTAGTTTTCACTTTTTCAAAGTCTTACGAAAGTGGCAAAATTTGAATGGACAGAGGAGTGTCATGCGGCGTTTGAAGAATTGAAACATCACTTAGTTAACTTACCTCTACTTACCAAGCCAGAACCTGGTGAGGACTTATTTCTATATTTCTCAGTTAGCGATGTCTCAGTAAGCGTAGTACTATTGAGGGAGAATGAAGGACAACAGAAGCTCGTCTATTACGTAAGTAAGATGATACAGGGGCCGGAACTGAGGTATTCTGATATTGAGAAAGCTGCTCTTGCAGTCATGGTGGCAGCAAGAAGACTTAGACCCTACTTCTTATCTCATCGAGTAATAGTTAGATCCAACCTCCCATTCAAACAAAATCTAGGTAGGCCAGATCTGTCGGGAAAGATGGTGAAATGGGCGGTGGAACTAGGAGAGTACGATATAGAGTTTGAGAATAGGGTGGCGATCAAGGCACAAGCCCTAGCAGACTTTGTTCAAGAGTCCACTAGGCTTCAAGAAGTGAGTGTCTGAAATGTTTACGTTGATGGTTCTGTTACTAAGGAGGGTGCAGGAGTAGGCATATTCGTTATAACTCCAGAAGGGGAACAAATTCGTTTTGCTATAAAGTTTAACTTTAAGATAACTAATAACGAGGCGGAATATGAGGCCTTGGTCAGAGCCATGAGAATTTTGAAAGAACTTGGCGCTCAAGAAGTAATCGCATATTCAGATTCTCAGTTGGTCACTCAGCAGGTGTTAGGCACATATGAGAGAAAGGAGGAAAAGATGGTCTGGTATGGAAATCAAATAGAGGACTTAAGAAGGAACTTTGTTAAGTTTGATATCAAGCAGATTCCTAGGAGGAGAACACAGAGGCGGACCGTTTAGCCCGGATAGCCAGTTCTGTAGACCATATTTGGCATGGAGAAATAACTCTCTTAGCAGCAGAGTAGAGAACTCTGGCATTAGAAATGGCCCCAATAACTACCGATTCAGACTAGAGGATCCCAATCGTGAATTACCTAAGAACCGGGCAAAGGGATAATGGCCCGGGTTCTTTAGGAAAGGCAGCACTTGCAAGATTCTGTCTCGTTGGAGATTATCCTTACAGAAGATCTTTCACACATCCTCTCTTAAGATGTGTGGCAGAGCATGAGGGGGAATACATCCTACGTGAAATTCACGAGGGGTGTGCGGGAAGCCACACCGGTTATAAAGATCTGATACGCAAGGTCCTAAGAGCAGGTTTTTCTGGCCAACCATAGAAAGGGATGCCAAAAGTAGAGTAAGGAGATGCGAAAAGTGTCAGAAGCACGCACAGCTGATTCACGTCCCCGCAAAGGAGCTGGGGAGTATGTTTTCTCCCTGCCCATTTGATAAATGGGGAGTCGACATTGTGGGGAAGCTCCCCGCTGCCTCTAGTGGAAGAGCTTTCATAATAGTGGCGGTGGATTATTTTACTAAGTGGGTTGAAGCATAGGCGATTGCAAAGATTGATGAAAAGGCTATTCACAACTTCTTATGGAAGAATATTTGTTGTAGATTCGGTATCCCCATAATACTGGTATCGGACAACGGAACGCAGTTCACTGGCTCCAAGATACAGAATTGGTGCTAGGAGATGAAAATCGAACAGAGGTTCGTATCAGTTGCTCATCCGCAGGCTAATGGTCAAGTAGAGGTGACCAACAGAACCTTGCTTGAGGGGATTAAGACAAGATTAGAAAGGTTACGAGGAAAGTGGACGAAGGAGTTTGATTAAGTTCTGTGGTCTTACAAAACTAGTCCAAAAACTTCTACGGGTGAAGCACCTTTCAATTTGGTGAATGACTCGGCAGCGGTGGTGCCGACATAAATAGGAGTGGATTCTCCTCGAATATTAAATTATCAGGAGTTTGAAAATGTAGGAAGGCTAAGGGAGGAGTTGGATTAGATTGATGAAAGAAGAGACATAGCTCGTTTGAAAATAGAGCTCTATAAAAAGCAGATCCAGGGCGTTTACAACAAAAAGGTGCAAAGGCGAAGGTTCGAAAAAGGAGACCTAGTGCTCCACGGAGAAAATGCATTGAAGCCTACTGGGAAATTGGAGCCAAACTGGGAGGGTCCATACATTGTGAAAGAGGTTTTACGTGGTGGAGCTTATCGCCTAACGGACTATAAAGGAAAAGAGTTACATAGGCCGTGGAACGTTTCTACCCTAAAGAAATTCTATGTGTAATGGGTTTCTTAAATTGTGCCGCCCCTACTTTAGCAAAGAATTTTCATTGATGGCATGAAATATGTTTAGTACGTTTTAATATGAGGATATATGCAACAGATCTATAAAGTTGCTACATTTTGAAATACAATCTAGTTGAGAGCTCTATCTACAAACGATGCATAAACATAAGAAAGACAAGTAACTAAGAGATAAAGATATTGGGATCAAAACCCACACTTAACAATATTTTACCCATCTAAAAGCGAAAACATGTTTTGAGAACATATAAGTAAAATAAATTGTAAGATGTTCAAAATTTGATGAAATAGACATGCAAAAGGTGGCATAAACATGAAGAGGTTAGGTTTGCGATCCGCGATCACCAGCGCCTGATCCAGAGGCTTCATTTTTTCCTTTGCTTTTGGTTTTCCTCTAAGAAAACAGGAATAAAACAGATAAAGAGATAAATAATACATGTGAAAAAAAAAAAACTTTTGCAATCTTACGCAGCGAAGGAGGTGGCAAAGACGAGTAATCTCCTCAGGATTTTTGGGACGAACAGGGAGGAAGGCCAAACCCATGGGGATCTCACTGCTACTGTAGGAAGCTGGAGAGTTGATGAACTCTTCAGCTCCTTTCTTCAAAGTTTCTAAAAACCAGAGATGATTGTTGTTCGAGGTGGCGCCCGCTTCCTCCTCCACTCCTAGAAAGTGGTCCAAGATTCAAGAAAGCACTTTTGCTGCGTCAACTTCCTCCCAACGGTCCGCGAGACCTAGTTGATTACAAGTTTCCAAAATGGCCTCAATAACCCAGTCAGCTAGGGTTTCAGCCATGCGTTCTTTAAAATCAGAAGAATGAAGATAGGCCTCAGGTAAGTCAGCTACAAGGCAACGCAACAAACTCTGACTAGCAGGGCAAACCAATATATGCTCTCGGCATAGTTTAGCACCTTTCCTTTCTCCTCGAAGAAAGGCTCTTCTACTTTGGGATATCCTCTCCAAGGATAACCCTCGATTAAAGGCCTCGGCTGCAACAGTAGCCAACGCACTAGCATGTTTCTCCTGCTCCTTTTCTAAGGTTATTTCGAGGCTTTGTACAAGGTTTTGTTGAATCTTTACTCGACATTCAGATGCTTGCAATAGCTCTTCATATTGTTCGATTTGGTATTGGAGAGAAATAATCTCATGTCTCTGGGATTCGGCCTCTTGTTTGCTCGGCATTTTGTTGGTCAAAGATTTGGCAAGCCTGTCACGAGCCATCCTTTTTAAGACTTCAGAAGGCAAAGACATAGGTTTATAGTTTTGGAAGAAAGAAGCACGAATATGAGCAGGAAATAAAGAAAAAAAGGGTGGTAATGTCTCTATATAAATAAGGAGGTTGGGAAAAAATTGGCAATATTAATGGTTGTATGTTAGAAATGGAGTGTAGTGCGCAAACCTACATAGTAGGTGACAGGCTACAACTAGCATAGAATAAGAGATAAGATAACTGTTGGATAAGACACTTCTGAAAAAGCTGATTTTTGTTTTTCATACTTCGAAAAAGATAGGAGTTTGAGATATGATTCGATGTTACATGGAAGCGTATATAGAAAGGCATCAAGAGACAGTAATATATTCCTTACAATTCAAAAAAAAAAACGAGTAAAGTAGTCGTTAATCGAAATTAAACAATTAAAAACATTGTTTAAAAAGATAATAACTGCTTGGTTCAATTGGAATGGGGAGTTTTGCTATTCATGGCTCTGGAGCACCTGCTGCAGGATCTGCAGTCTGGACCTCTCCAGAGCCCTTATCCACTTCATCTTGGGGCACATGCGCTGCATGAGATGCAGCCTGGACCTCCCCTGAATTTCCAGATTCAAGCACCTTCGTCTCTCCTGCTTTCATATCTTCATCCACTACAACTTGGATTTCTCCCTTTTCTGTCGGACTTTTCTTTTCAGCCATAATCTTGCCCCTCAGAGCTGGCTCAACACCTCAGGTTAGTATTGGCGCGTGAGCACTTAGTCTGCTACTTTTCTACAAACAAGAAAACAAAATGTATGAAAGAATGGGGCAAAATGTCAAACTCTTCGCCTACGAAAGGTAAGAAAATGATAAAATAATGATGAAACTCATGTAACTTAGTTATGCTTACCTTGGATAGAAGTCGAGAAAGCTTTTTTGTTTTCTCTTTCTCAAAGGTCATTACTGGGAAAGGAACCGAACCCCATGGAGGGTTGGATTCGGCCCGAGCAGGGTTCGCCTGAAGGAATTCTTCAGCGCTACGTTTCAACGTCTCCAAGTACCAGGGAAAGTCTAGGCCTTGATTAGGGTCTCTTTCAAGGGTAGGAGGGTCTGCTAGTAGTAGGTGAAGAACTTGGTCGATATTCACCTCTGTCATCCTTTCGGACATGCCCAATTGATCGCATGTCTCTGCAATCGTGACTAAAGCCCAATGGGCCAATGGCTCGATGAGGCGATCGCGAAAATGGGCAGAATGTAAATAAGCTTCTGGAAGATCTTTGACGAGGCGTTGACAGAGCTTGACAGAGCTTGGCACCAATTTTTTCTCCGCTCAAGCGGGCTCGCCTGTCAGCGCTGGCCGATCCTTTTTGAAAGGACTCAGAGGCTACCTTGTTGATTTCCACCTGATGAGCAATTCGCTCTTTCTCCAGTTCTTGCAGAGCTGCTTTAGCTGCATCCTCAACTTTCTTTTTGTCTGCCTCTAGCTTGGCGTTTCTGAGCTCCAGAGCCTTAAAACCCGACTCCAGGTATTTGGAATTTTTCTCAAGAATGGCGAGACTTGTCAACTGCTCGCGAAGGAGTTCTTTCTCCTTTTCTAAGGCATTAAACGCCCTTCGAATTTCATCATAGCGCGCGGCACGGCTTTTGAGAGCAGCACGACAAGCTCTGGCCTAAGAACAAGTAATAAAATATATCAGTAAAAAAAAGAGGGGGAAAGAGAAAAGGAAGTGGAAGAGGAGCTAAGAGCTAAAAATGTTGTTTCCCTTAAAGCAACGGTAGAAATACCTGCAATTCATGCTGAGCTGCACGATGGTCTAGAGCAGAGCTAGAAACGGAGAGCAGTTTCACCCAATCCTTCTCCCGGAGTAAGGAATTTAAAAGTCGGGCACCTTCGCTCCCAGATGCACTGAGGCAGGAACCTGTGTATTCAATAAAGGGCCTCTGGTCTGTGAGAACGGTAGAGCTATGTTTTGGATAGGAAATATCCAAAGCACGAGCAGCATCAACAACCTGTCGTTGTTGACGCTCTAGAGGGATAGAAGTAAATGGGTGAGGATCTTCTGGAGGGGAGGAGTAGGAGAGGCGGAAGCTGAAGTTATCTCGATGGGGTCGGAGGAATGAGAAGTCCTGGATTTTTTAGAAGGACGATCGCCAGGCAAATGATTCGTTGTCTTCCTCTTAGAAGCAGAGGAGGTAGGGCTGTGACCAGGAGTTTGAATTTTTATCTTCAAATGATTATCCCCAGGTTTGAGGGGTGGAGGAATCGGCAAGGCAGTCACATCAGCAAGGTCTGCAGCAAAGCTTGCCAAGACGGTTTCTGAGAATATAAGGGATGAAATGGTTAGTAAAAACAAATGAAAATCTAAAGACTAGAGACGAATGAAGGATTCATACCATGGCCAGGAAAATTTGAGGTAGCAGACTTCCCTCTGGAGGATTGTGGGGTCTTGAGAGCTATTGGGGTAGAGCTTTGCATGGCCAGTTGTACTTGGGGATTGCTAGGAGTGGAGCTCTGAGCTGCGGTAATAGGGAGTGTCCGGAAGTCAGTGGGCGTCGAGCTCTGACCGGCAGAGGTATTTGAGTCCTAAGGATTCATACCCAGAGCTGCGGTGCGAGAACCGCCTGCCCCTTGAGCTATGGCCTCTGCCTTTTGGCCGAGCGGGCTGTCATAAAAGCAGTAGCTCGGGCACACGCTGCTCTGCTTAATTTATCGAACTCAGTCATATCTACAATATGAGAAATGCACAGTCATGAGTATTAAGTCATTTCAAGCTCAAACCATTTGAAACTGAATTGCTACTTTTTTCTTGTTATTGATAGAGTGCTCCGCCCCTGTCAAATAAAGTCAAGTATAGGGAGAGAACTGGAAGAGAGAAGGAAAAAAGAGCAGGTTGGTCTTTTCTGTACTCCTGCTCCTGACAGGACAACCTCTACGATAACAACTTCAAGTCATGATAATGAAACTAGAATAACGACGAATAATATTAACATTAACAGTTCGATCGCATTCTAGGTTTCAGAGGTGTTAAGAGGAGGAAGGTCTATACCCATTGAGGGGTTCCACGGGAAGCTGGGATGAAGGTCGAGATATGAGAGGACGACAGAGCTTTTGGTAAAAGGAATTACAAGAGAGTGAAGCAAAGAAGTGTTGATTATTTCTTAAAGTTGGGAAGCAATGGTACTAGGAACACTAGACCCTCCCTGGTCAAACCGAATGGAAGACAATTCCTTGATAAGGTGAAAAACTAGAAAGCCCCAACTGTCATTTTCGGGAGGTGTAACAACATAATACTCGCTATACCAACCTTTATCAAGGTTATGGTATTTACGATAAATCTCACTATGATGATTTGGGAAAAATTAGATAAAAGTCAGACTCTTTTTCAAACGATGAAGATCAAAAAAGAGTTCGGCAGTATTCTCGAATCCAAAAAGTGATAAGAAAATATGGAAAAAAGCAGCTTTTCTTATCGACATTAGGTTCAGTTGGTTAAAGGGAATATCATATTTGCTAAAGACGTCGTAGAAAAAGGAAGGGATAGGGAGGTGTAAGCCTCCCTCGAACATTTTTCGCCAAAGAATAACCGAGGGGAAGGATACGTTCTTAGGACGTTCATCTGCCTCGGGGATACGAACGGAATATCCCCTGGTATTCCCTAGTAATCTCTTTAGAGATCGGAGGGTGATTTTAGTGGCATAAGAAGGAGGAAAATGTCTTAAGTCCGATCCAACCATGATTGAATAAGAATGAGGATGAAGGTTTGAGCGAAATACCTGCGCGCAGAAGATGAACAACTTGGACTAGGAAAATCAAACGATAGATGGTGGTGGAGAGATTTTCGTACCTTGGTAGTTTCAAAACATAAAGAGAAGGAAGTGAGGAAAAAGTGAGCGCGCAGAAAAGTTCTCCAAGTCTTATTTACATAGTATTTATAAAATTTACAGAAATGCAAAAAGCAACACGTGTCTGGATGAGATCAATTTAATTATCATCTAAAGGTAGGAAACTAAGGACGTTTGGACTCCCCGAGGTGAGAAGTTTGAAAGGCAGAGTATGTAGAGTGATAGTAGTGTGTTTTCTGAAACTGACAGTTGATTTGACAGGGAATTAATGAATAGCTGCTTTTTTACTTTATCGAGACAAATAAAATTACACAATTATCCTTGTGAAGAGCGGGAAACAAAGAAAAGAAAGGAATGTTTTAAAAAATAATAATCAAATTTTTTAGTTCTGTTTCTCAGAGGTGATTGAAAGTACCCTCTGAGACTTTTTTGGGGGGTGAAGTTGATATGGGGAAATATCAATATGGCTCACACTATGAATTATTAAATGGTCGGGAAATAATAAAAAGCTTTTATAACATATATTTACTTAGTAAAGGAGGTGAAATGTATTAGATTCCCTGAGATCTGCTATGCAGAGCTTGAGATGGTGGTCTGATTTGCAGAACTCGTGACATAGAATTCAATAAGGCATTTGAATATTTGTATTTTAGGTATACTAGATCTGTTTACAAAGTAAGAACTTGTCTTCTGGCATACCTTAAGCTCTGGTTATGGTCTGAGGTATAGTCCAAATACATACATACATATATATATATACTGACACATGTCAGGTTTTGTTATTTGGAAGAAGGCGATTGTAACCGTTAAAATGGTCCCTTAATGACGTGGAGCTATGTGATTGGAGGAAACGTTTAACAAATCTGTACTATATATGTGTTGTTGTCAGGGAGGTAATACTCATTATATCATTCACATCTCATACTATATATACCTTTCTTTATCGTTTCTTCAATGAGTGACATTCATCGTTTTACACATTTACTATAAACAAGCTATTCTCTAGTTTTTATAAGACACTGGCTTGGGCGTCGGAGTGTCTTCCCGGGGAAACTCCCATGTTTCTCCGATTTTATTTTGCAGACTTTTATCGGCGGAATCAAGATCTAGCAAGTGGAGATTACATTTGGATTTGGAGACAGGTAAAAGCTCTATGTCTTTTGTAATTTTCTTCCTCTTTTTATTATTTCTTTGTTGTGGATTAATCCTTGATCCAACAAATTGGTAGTGTTTTTTTTTGTTGTCCTACTAATATCGACTTGTTTTTCAAAATGATAAAAAGTTGCTCTTTAAAATATGTGGAGTCCATTACTTTTCAACTTTTACACTACTCATTATTTTATATGCAGAAAAGTAACAAGTTGCTAATAGCCGAATAGAGAAAGTATTATTCAATAGTTAATACATAAAAAATACATTATTATGTGATCTAATAAAATACTATTTGTAAAATACATAAGAGCATCCACAATGGTGGGGATGGCAAAATGGGGTTGGGTGGCATTTGTGTAATTAAATGAATTTTTTTTAGTTTGGGGTTTGGGAGATTGTTGGTAGAGGTAGCAGTAGGGGTTTCTCACTTTGGGGTTTGGGAAACTCTACTTTTAATAATTATAGAATGATTGAATTTGTATTAATTTAATTTGTTAATTTAAATTTGTAATATAAAATAAATAAATAACAACGAAAAAAATTAAATATTATAATTTAAATATATTTGATTTTATATTTAATTTTTTAAAATACAACTTAATAAAATTATATTCAATTTAATTTTATAAATTTAATCAATACAAATAACAAGGATTTAAAAATACAACTATCATATTTAACATATAAATATTATACCATATTTTATATAAATTTTATGTTTTGTATACCATCAAAATATAAATTTTAATAAATAAGAAACTAATAAATTGTAAAATGAACAACAATTTATAAAATAATACTAAAATAAAACTACATGCTATATCATTTGAAAATGATTTTGTCACACATTGAAATATTAAATCATTTCACCAAGTGAGTTCTCCTACAAAAGGTTTGCTAGTTCAAGCCTATGTATTGCATAAGTTATCCCACATTGCATAAGTTGTCCCACATTGAAATATTAAAGCATTTCATTCAGTGAGTTCTCTTATAAAAGGTTTGTTTGCTTAAGCCTATATGTTGTATAAGTTGTATTAAATCATTTCATCACGTGAGTTCTCTTATAAAATGTTTGTTTGTTCAAGCCAACGTGTTGCATAAACACATAAGTTAAAATTTATCAATTACAAACATTAAAAATATTAAATTAAATTTTAATTAAAAAACGAAAAAAAAAGGAAAAGGGGAGGGGGAGGGGCGCGCCCGATCTCACGGGACAAACTATATATATAGAATCATAATGTTTTATAGGTGATTAAAGACACTCATGGAGATGAAATATGATGTGAAGATTGAGTGATAGTGATAGTTAGGGGTGAGAATGTCCCGATCCCGAAGTCCTGGTTCCGAAAAATAGTTAATTTTTTGTCTCGGTCCCGATCGGAATTTCAGGACTCCCGAGTCCCGAAATTGAAAAATTTAAGTCCCGATTCCGAAAAATAGCTAATTTTTTGTCCCGGTCCCGATCGGAATTTCAGGACTCCCGAGTCCTGAAATTGAAAAATTTTAAATTCCGGTCTCAAAAGATAATATTCCGATTGGTCCCGAAGTCCCGAACGGAACAAAAATTTCCCAAACATGACCAAATTTTCTCAATTTTTAAATCAATTTTGATTGACACAAATTAAAAGTTAAGTCTCTTCTTAACTTTATATTTTTTTTACTATTTATAAAATCACAATAATAAACATTATTATTTCCTATGTTTCGCTAAAAACGGTCACAAGGGTTTCGGCACGAAGTTTAAAAAAATTAAAGTATTGTCTTTTAAAAAAAATAAGAGTGATATATTATAAAGGTAAAAATTTTTACTTTTTAATAAAGTGACCACTGTGACAATCCAATAAAAAAACGGGGAGAGAGTAATATTTAAAAAATCACAATAATAAACACCACAAGAGAAGATATGGTCGGAAGCGAAGGAAGAGTTCTCGCCATTACCAACAGATAAAAAAAAGTGCTCAATCTTGCTCCGCTCTGCTTCATACTCATCTTGCGATGTTCTCCTGTCCACTGTAAGAACTAATTTCCATAGTTTCTTTATTTTTAGCTAATTTCCATTTGCATGCGTGCTCTTCCTCGAAAGTGTTGTAAGTCGAAATTGTATTTGAATTTGTTCAAGATGAGATTTTCTGTTTTTGTCGCATATGAGACTGTCTGAGGAATATAATAGATGCAGTGTAAAAGCTTCAGTCTTAATTTTAGATTTCGAATTTTATTGAAAAAAAGGTAAATAATGAATTAAATTGTTGCTTAGCTTGTTTGGATGAAAATGTGTGTTCTTGATGCACCCGTCTTCCTTACTTGTTTTCATTGGATGCTTTTCCAGTGTAGAATCCATCGAGAGAAGATAAGATTTTGTAGCTCTTAATTTAAAGGTTAATAACCTAACTTTTTCCAGAAATTAGGTCCTGGGCAATGTGGGCTTTTCATGAGTATCAATTGTGTCCTTTTGGATCAGTGATGGTGTGATAAGATTGCTCTTATTTGTAATGCTGAGTATATGATGGATTTTTTTTACAGGAAGCAGTCTATTTCTCGACTTTGGGGTGCGGACCCGAATTTCGATTATGTTATTGGGCAGGCAAGGAATTCAAAATGTAGTGCATCCCTTGTGAATAGTGCATTTCCCTACGTCCGCATTCACCTTTCATTTGCCTGTAAACGGCTCCACTCATGTAGAGCATTAAAAAATGACCCTAGTAAGAGGGATACATCAGGTGTTGGGAAATCTCGGGAAGAGATAAAATCTGATTTGTTGGAAGAGGCCAAAGCTTCTGCAAATGTTATCCCAGGCAATGTTGATGACAAGCATAAAAAGGAAACTCAGAGAACGAAGAAGATTGGTCATGGGAACAAAGGGAGAGTTCCATGGAACAAAGGAAGAAAACACAGTGAAGGTAGTTAGTTATATTTGGAGTTCAGCCTATATGAATTTACTTATTATAAGGCCTTTTGAGGTCTAATAATTTGCAATAATCATGCAGAAACTCGTGAGAGAATCAGTCGTAGAACAAGAGAAGCCTTGCAAGATCCCAAGGTGAAGTCATGTAAGAATCAATCCGTTTGGATTATAATGCATTCTGTGCTTTATGAAATAAGTAGTTTATATTAATGTTTACTCTTATGGTTTTGAAAAGTACCTACTCTCAACCGATGTCAAAAAAATTTCTTCTTCTGCATATAGATTTGTCTAACCATTCTGAAATAGATCATTTGCTTTTCCGCATTGTTTCTCCAGTCATTTCCGTTTCATAGTCAAGCTGCATCAAGCATTACTGTATCTTCTTCTCTTTGATGACCTTGCTTTTGTATAGGTTAGAAAGAAGATGTCCGAAGCACCTCGAGTTCTCAGGTTGTGCATCACTTCCTTAGTTCATCTTTGATAAATTTATAAGGATTCAATATTATATGATAAAAGTCCAATGCGTTGCTAAGGGTTCATATTTCAGAAATGAATTGTGTCATCATATTCACACAGGGTTGTTTAAAGAGGTTGAAACTATCCATAATTTTAACTGCTGTTGGTAAAGCTGGATTTCTGTAATCCGTGCCCTGGCTACTTCTGTATAAACTGTTTTTTTATCCTTAACTTCTACAGTTATCTGACAAAAGTAAAGATACGTGCGTCTCTCAAAAAGCTATGGGGAAGACGCCTAAGATTGAAGAGGTCAAAGGAGAAGTTCTTGCGATTGTGGGCTGAAAGTATTGCATTAGCTGCTAAGAATGGAGGGGATGGCCAGCAAGAACTGGAATGGGATACCTATGAAAAGTTTAAACTAGAAGAAGCCCATCAGAATGCAGAGGTGGCAAAGATGAAGAGGCTGGCTCGCATACGGAAAGAGAGAGAGGCAAAGGTAAAAGCAGCACTAAAGACGGCAAGGTTGGCTCAGAAGAAAAGAGAGCAGGGAGAAGATTCAAATGTCAGACAAGAATCTATTAGAAAGAGGACCAAATGGTCAAAAGAAGAAAAAGAAAAATTGGTTGAATTTCAGGAGGAAAAACTGAAGGAGAGACTAATGAAGGTAAAAAAAAAGCAATATTCCCTCATCTTATAATGTGGTATATCATTGATAAAAGTATGTTCACATGTTTATATGTTCATAACTTAACCACATCAAGATCTCTTTGCCCTATTACCATTTTCTGAAAATAGAAGATAAAGATGGTGGTAGGGAGTGGGAGGTAGAGGGTTGATTTACTTGTCAAACTGCTTCCCTTCTGATTAAGATCCTCTATGTCTCTGTTTATTGTTTAAATCTATCTGTATCTGCAACCATTACTCTCTTGATCCTGTAATATCAATTTATGGCACTGACACTACTCATTTTTGGACGTAAACAGATTCAGAGAAAGAAATCGACAATATCTCGATTAAGCAGCCAGAATGAACGAGCGTGGGAGAAATTCGATGTAGACCTTGCGAAAGGGAAACACTTGCAGAAGGATATATCTCTTGCTGATCAAATTCGTTCTGCTAAGAAGAGAAGAGCACAACTACTACTTGATAAGCTTTGAAACTGTCTTTTCCTATGTACATTCAAGATACGATGAAGATTTGGCGTTAATAGCCTTGAACAAGATTCTATACATGCCTTGCATGATTCATTTATAAATTACTCTAAAACATGAGTTTTAGGTCGTTTACTGATTTTTAGTTTAGCACATGCCTTTTAAAATTTGGTTACATAAATACAACTTTGTATTATTTGTTATTCTTACGAGGCACGTTTAATAAGTGGAATATGATACATTATAAGGCGATTGGTATGAAAGAATGGAGGATAGAACGGAATGAGCATTCATTACTCCATTCCATTCATTTGCTTGGCTCCTTTTATAGTTAGGAATAGGAATAGTGATTTAATTTGGAATCACCATTCCTTTAGAATTGGGATTAGCCATTCATCCCAAACTCCATGGTATTAGTCATTCATAATCATCATATAATTGTTTTTATTTTTTTTTGGACAAAGATAATTAAAATATTTGTTGATTTGTTAATTTCACTATAAACCACACTTATCCACTACAAAAAAAATCTTAATTTTTTTAATAATATTTACAAAACCATTTTTTAATAAAAAAATTATTAAATATATTCATTGAATGTATAAATTATATATTTTAAACTTGTGGATATTATTTATTTATTATGAAAAGTAAATTATTTTATAATTTAAAATTTTTAATCTAATTTAGATTTTATTGCTTTATAAATTTTAATTATGATCATTAAAATTGAGTATACATGTTTTAGTAAATGTGAGCAAAATGAACTGAATTCAAATAATCAAACTCAAATATTTCATTGGTTCGATTTTATTTGTAAATCAAAGTTTAATTTGATTTGACTTGACTTGAATTTAAATAAATCAAATCAATATAATATTCAAAAACTAAATTATTTTTTAAAATTAAAATATATATTTTTTATTAAATAAAATTATTACATCATATATATTTTTATTGCTTTTTTTAATATTTTTTTTGTATACTTTTAAATTTAAAATATGTAATAAATTAAATGTAAATTATTTACTTCATTTTTATTTTATTTTTTTATAGTTTTACAAAAATTAGAATTATGAAATTCAATAAATTTGTAAAGTTTATTATCATTTGCAAATTGAAAAAACTATTGAAGATATATGTGAATGATTTAATAACTTAAATGTTGTGATTATAATTTTAAATTTTAGATTTTTAATTTTTTTAGTACATGAGAATTATTGAATATTCGGATAAATCGAATCAAATCAAAATAAATTTGGTTAGTTTGGTTTAATTATTTTTTTGTTTAGTTGGATTATTTTTTTTCCGATCTAATTTTTTAATTTAATTTCGTTTGATTTTATGGACATCATTGAACCATATATCTGAATGTTCACTCATACATTTTAAAATTTTATACTGAAACATTTTGATTTGAATTATTTTAGTCCATAAAAAAAAGGAAAAATAGATAAATTCGATAATCAAAAGAACAAAAAAATATAAATAACAAACTTATGGAATATTAAAAGTATGATTTCGTATTGCAATATAAATATGATTTATTCATCACTTTATTTGTAGCGATCAATTATTATAAAAATGAATTAATAAATTATCATTTCATTCCATGTTTATTCCTTCTATACTCCAAGCATGTGAATGACTTATCATTTTCATTTTATTATACCCTTCATTTCATTCTACACTTCATTTCATTCCTACCTTATTCAATTACATCCAACCAATCACCTCCTAAGTTAATTTGGGGTGCGTATGAACTAAATAAATAATAGTACAAATATAAACAATTATTACGAATTTTGAGATATTTAATACATCTAATTTAATTTTATTAAAATAAATATTATATTATTTTTATCCAATTCCACGAGCTTAGTCAATGACTTACTAAATTTGAAAATTCCAATTGATGACTTACTTAATTTGAAAATTCAAATTATTTGTTAAAGGTATAATAATAGATTTAGAAAGTGTTTACTTCTTATGCTTCTTTAGAATTACTTTAATTCCGCATTAGAGATAATATATTTATCAAATAAATAATCATGTATCAATGCATTGATTATATGATATTTTATTAATACTAGTATGTGTACCCGTGCGATGCACGGGGACAATTTTTTTTTTTTATAATTTTGTAATATTAATACTAAAAACGATGATGTAATGCTTTGATCATTTCAAATTAAATGTTCATTTTTTCTTTATGCGTGAGACAGATTAAAAAGTAAATTCATCTAATCCTGACAAAATTATTATAAATTTTATAATTATAAATTAAAAAATAGTATAAAAATGCATATACAACAATAAGTTGCAGAACAATGAGTATGCATCATATTTAAATTACAATAACTATATGAAAACACTAATAGTTCAATAAGAAGTTATATTCAAAATTTATAAGTTTTGAAATACTTCTTTGTATACAACATTGGTAGTGGTTTGAGAATCATTATTATCATGTTCAGATATTAATATTTTCAAACCACTACGACTACGAACTCTAGAAATAGCAACATACAATTGACCATGTGTAAATACTGGCTTAGGTAAAAACAAACCAACATGAGAAAGAGATTGACCCTGACTTTTGTTAATAGTCATTGCATAAGAAACAATAAGTGGAAATTGACGTCGTTGAAACTTGAATGGCAATCGTGGATCTGCTGGTGTGAGCGACATTCGTGGAATCAATACTTTTTGTTCCGCATTATGTCCTGTGAGTACTTTTGCTTCCAAAACATGATTACCAAGTCGAGTTATCATCAGCCGAGTGCCATTACATAATCCGTTTGCATGGTCAATGTTTCTCAACAACATGACAGGGGTCCCCACCTTCAAGTACAACTCGTGATTTGGAATACCAGAGCATTTTATGCTGTTCAAGAATTCAGGAGTATGGAGTTGGTTGAACAAATCAGTATTCGAATCTGATTTACATGCACAATCAGAACTTCGATATAATTTTCCTTCATCACTATTCATAGCAATCATATATTGATTTACATATTCAACGATATCCAACGTTGGAGCCAAAATTGTTCTTTCTTGTAGATAACTTGTATCTGCATATTCCCTGGAGTAATGAGGATATGTACTATGAACGATTGATGCAACCGGATCTCCTGAACACTTGATCAAAATATCTTATGGTACGTCAATTTCAGCATTACCATCATTCGGACCACCAAGTATCCCATCACCTATATCTGCAATCCATTTTGAGAACTTTTCTATTTCAACAGTCTCATCCGCCATTTCAATATTATTTAGTCTCATATTCTTTGTTAATCGCAACACTTTGCAATATTTCCAAAGATATGAAGAGTTGATGGTGGATGACACGATATCTTGCCTACTTCCCTTTGGAATAACAGGCAATATTTGTCGAAAATCACCCCCAAAAACAATAGTTTTTCCTCCAAATGGTTTGCTTTCATTGCATGTATTCACAGAACTCATTATATCTCGAAGAGTTCTATCTAGAGCTTCAAAACAATATTTGTGCACCATGGGTGCCTCATCCCATATGATAAGCTTACATCTCACAATGAGTTCAGCTAGCTAACTTCCTTGTTTAATGTTGCAGGTGGAATCTTCATTCGTATTAATCGTAATTTTAAAACGTGAATGAGCAGTCCTACCCCTTGGTAATAAGAGTGATGCAATTCCACTTGATGCCACATTCAAAACAATTTCAGATTTTGATCTCAAAGCAGATGACAAAGTCTTCCAAATGAAAGTTTTTCCAGTGCCTCCATAACCATATACGAAGAACACTCCACCATCTGAATTGACAGCATTCATAACGGTGGTATACACATTATGTTGCTCACTTGTAAGCTTAGAAATCAATATTTGGTGTTCCTCAGTCAAAGATGTTCGATCATATCTCATTTCATCAATGATCAATCTATTTCCTTCATTTTCAAAGAACTCTGGATTTGGGAAAGGAATTCCATGTGCATCTCTTAAACTCTTTCCCAAACTCCTTAAAACCCTTTCAATTTCCACAAGAGTGTAGCTTTTGATTTGATCATCCGTCAAACTAAGTTCTGCGAAAATAATTCGAGTGTTATCAACCTTAATGAACTATTACATTTTTATCATAATAGTATCAGACTATTTAAATATAATACCTGGATGTTGTAGAACAACTCGTCTAGTGTACAAAATATCATCTGATAAATATGTCCAACATTTATCCCATACGATCTCTGGACGACTTAAAGAACCTGATACGAATAGTGTAGCAAACAATTTCCTTAATGATTGTGCAGACGCAAAATGACTTGCTTCAATTATTCCATCAATGTATTCCTTGTCATCGTCTAACAATCCAAGTGTATAGCAAGCATCTCTAAATGAATCATATACAACACCATTAACAGTCCTTATATCTTCGAAAGATTTTGGGCCGCGCACTACATTTAGCAAACACCTTAGGTAGTACAATTCACCTCTTCCAGGAGGAATATAGAATATTCTTCCAATTGAAATTCTTTTTTGTCTCGGTGTCCATTCTTTAGCCAATTGATTCCAAACAAATTTAGTTGGAAAATCAGCATAAGTAAGTTCTCTTGCTCGAGCAAATTTCTTATTTGCTTCAAACCATGCTAAAAACATGGTATCAACTACAGACACTCTATTCACAATACTTTCAATTGGTTCAAAATCAGAAAATATGACATTTTGCTCATCTGGAAGATGTAAATTCAATCTCTCTACCGGCGGATGAATATACTTCATTTCGAAACCCAAAATTCTCCAAGCAGCCTCGCATGGTGATATATATCTGCAGTCATAGTATATTTTGATTTCATCAACGACAAAATCATTCTCCTTATCACCATTGCTATTATAAAATGCAGCAGTAACACGATCATTTCCTTTATGAATGTATTTAAATAAATACTTAATTGATCGTGATTGATTACACCACTCCACATTGATGTGAGCTGCATACTTCATTAGAAGACAACGATTGTGAGGAACAACATATCTATTATCCAATTCAATGTTGTTCTTCACAATAGTTCTTCCACTATCTCTCCTTCTGTACACTGGATAACCATCTTCATCTTTAAAAGTCGTTTCTACAAATTTTTTTGGGAAATGCTTTGTGCAACGACCATTTACCATACATGGGGAGGATTTTCGTGCTGCACCACATGGGCCATGAACCATGAAATCTTGAACACTTGAGTAGTAATGAGGATCTAAATTTTTATCAGGTATTTCAGCTGATATGATCTCATCAATATTTTCTGCAACTTGTTTCTTGCAATTACTCTCCATGAAGAGCAAAATGTGAGCATGCGGCAATCCTCGTTTTTGAAATTCAATAGTATATACAACTGCATAAATGTTATATTATGTCAATAAGAAAAATATGAAAGTACATAATGAAATAAGTGCATTGAAATATTGCGATGCATAATAAATTAATTTTAAATAACAATAAAATATAATACCTGCTCTAACAGTGCCAAAGATGTCTCCCTTGCGCAGATCTTTGATCAAATTTTCCAATTTCACCTTAAATATTCTACAAACAATATCTGGACGATCTTCAGGCTTTAATCCTCGACTCTCAGTATATCTTGTGATTTCTGGCCATTTTGGATTACACGTAAACGTGATAAATATATCAGGATATCCAGCCCATCTGCATACTGCCATTGCATCATGATAATTTTCAATTACATCCAACCAATCACATCCAACCAATCACCTCCTAAGTTAATTTGGGGTGCGTATGAACTAAATAAATAATAGTACAAATATAAACAATTATTACGAATTTTGAGATATTTAATACATCTAATTTAATTTTATTAAAATAAATATTATATTATTTTTATCCAATTCCACGAGCTTAGTCAATGACTTACTAAATTTGAAAATTCCAATTGATGACTTACTTAATTTGAAAATTCAAATTATTTGTTAAAGGTATAATAATAGATTTAGAAAGTGTTTACTTCTTATGCTTCTTTAGAATTACTTTAATTCCGCATTAGAGAGAAGATATTTATCAAATAAATAATCATGTATCAATGCATTGATTATATGATATTTTATTAATATAACCCTAAGTAAACACTACAATTTTTATCTATTTGAACATATCCCAACTCATCACTTAGTAAAACATTCCCTAAAATGATATTTACTAAGTAGAAATGAAATAAAAATACTTATGAAATAAATAATTCTTTATTATTATAATATTAATAAAATTTTGAAATATTTTATAATTTTAATTATAATTAAACACTAAATTAATTTATATTATTTTTATCTATTCAATCTTATTCGGACTTATCCCGCTCAGCAAACAGACTACTTCAATCATTAATAGAGAAACACAATCTCATAAAAGCAACACTTTGCTCAATATATTGGAAGCCAGAAATAATTTCTCATTGAACACCCAAGTTATATAGAGTTTAGCATTCCGGAATTAGGTTCAGACCTTGGAGAATAGGTCATCAAAACATCATCTACCATTTATGATTATCCCAGTAAAACAGAACACATACTTGACCGGATCACAATTTACACAGCCTCAATAGCTTGAAGGATAGTTCTGGTTCTGATTCTGGTAGGCATTTTGTCCCTGACCAGGTTCAGTAGGAAATCCACCTTGATTTGGGCCGGGTCCAGGTTGATAGGGTGGCACTCCTCCACCATTTGGGGCCCCTTGCTGGAAGTTCGCTGGCGGTCTAATGTTATTTCCTCCATAATTGCCACCTGGGCCTCCAGGAGGAATGTAGCTGCCCCCCGGCCCTCCGGGAGGACCTCCTCCGTAGTTGCTACCCGGGCCACCAGGAGGTCCTCCACCATAGTTGCCCCCCGGGCCTCCAGGAGGTCCTCCTCCATAGTTACCCCCGAGGCCTCCTGCAGGAGGTCCTCCGTAGTTGCCCCCTGGGCCTCCAGGAGGTCCTCCATAATTACCCCTGGGGCCTCCCTGGGGAGGTCCTCCTCCATAGTTGCCACCCGGGGGACCTCCACCATAGTTGCCACCTGGGGGACCTCCACCATAGTTGCCACCCGGGCCTCCAGGAGGGCCACCTCCATAATTGCCACCCGGGCCTCCAGTGGGACCTCCTGGGGATCCAGGAGGGCCTCCACCTTGCATGTCTCTTCTTCGTTCGAAGTTTCTAGATCTGTCAAAGTTGCGAGGCCTGTCATTGCGCCTGTTCCTCTCGTTTGCCCGAGCATTGTTCCTTACCCATTCCTCATGATATTTAGGGTCATATGGAACAGCCTGTCCATTGATAAATGGTTCTCCTGCATTACAAGAAGCCAAAAATCAGGACTAATCTAACCACATTCTAAGGGGGTTAAAAATAACTTCTTCACAATCCAGTACTAGCCACAAGCACAACTAAAATATTGTATCGAGAGAATCAGACACCAGAAGAATAACAAACGTTGTTATCACTAAGTGGAGTCGTTATATAAGGAGCTAGTGAAAAACTATTATATTACTCCCCTTGTCCCATTAATAATGACGCACTTTGACCAAAAAACTCTCACAGTTTTGGTCAAAACGGGTCATTATTAATAGGACAGAGGAAGTAATATTTTATAATGAACAATCTTGGATGTGAACGAGATGCTGGTGAAAGAACTGAAGAATAGAAATCACAAGTTCCTCAAAACCACCACTCTCTACCTCCGAAACTAAATATAACACACAAAGACATACCTCCATAGTCCTTGTTCTTAACATCCAAGTATGAATCAGGAAGCACCCAGCGAACATTTGGCAGCTCTGAACCCAAGAAGTTATTAAATAAAGCATAAATTCCAAAATGATCATCTTTAACATAAAGCACCACCCAATGAATCCCTTACCTTTTAACTTGTAAGAGAGTTCTTCGCTCACAAGTGCTCCAAATGCAAAGTAGTGCCGTGTAGAGACAGAATATATCTTCATCCTCGCTTCTTCCTCGCTAATAGATTCAAAAGTTCACAAATCGGAAAGACAAAAGCACGTCAATAAATTAACCAAAAGAAAGATTATATGATCCATAAGCGGAACAAAGTCAATATTAATGCGCGACCACTAATACTAATCCATCAAAACTCCAAGACAGACTGAGACATATCAAATATCTACCCTAAAGAGCAATCAAAATCAATATGCATAAGAAACACAAGTACATCCATCAAATAACACAATTTCAATTCAAAAACAGCAGCACGCAAAACTATGCAATCATCAGAACAGAAAAGGGAAACTACGCAAAACTCACGCTCGAGGAACCAAAATCTGTTTTTTGATATAATAGATATCATAAAAAGGGTTAGAAAAGCCAAACCTCCCAACCACCATAGCAAGGGTCTTAATATAGCTGTTGATGATGTCGTCTCTCGTCGCATCGTCCTCTGGCTTCTCAACCACAACGAGCCAGTGCTCAAAATCACAGCCGTCGAGCAGAATCGTCTCCTTCGGGGGCCGATTCGACCAATTAGGGTTGGGATCATTTAGAGAAGTCGCGGTCTGGCGCGTCGAGAATGCCCTAACCGGTGTTGCCGGAAGGAGGCGGCGGAGATAAGGAGCCGAGGCCGCAGTGACCAGAGGGCGGAGGCGGAAGATAAACGATGATGTCGGAAGTGCAGGTGAGGAAGAGAATACCGACGAGGGAGGAAGCTTGATTGTGAGCAAGGAGCGAGCGAGAAATCGCGTCGCCATTTCCGCAGTGAAGTGAGTGTATCCCAATCGATAAACCCTAGCGGCAGTTCCTGATTATAGTGAACTGAAGGGGGTTTGCTGAGTGTCAGAGGGCTTATAAATCCCCTTCCTTTTCCCACATTTCAGTTTTTATTTGCTTTTTTTCTCAACAAAAAATAAATAAGATCAGTTATAAATAATTATTTAGGGGGCTTTAGAATATTTGTGTATTTATTTATTTACATATATTTCTTTGTAAAGAGGAACTAGTATATATATAAGAATACATTTCTAAGGTTTTCAACCTTACAGTTTCTTTTACATGCGTTGTTTGAGTTTATTTTCTTTTCTCTGCATTTCTTCTTCTCTTCTTAGTTTATTGTTCTACATAGATGATTCGTAGGGCCGAACAAATCCGATATTACAACACGTTATCATCACGAGTCTCTAACCTAAAGCTCAACTATTATGTACAAAAGAGAAGATTGTGTTCAAAGAAAATTTTGGAACCTATGTCATTTCCACACAACAATCTTGTAGTACTTGTTGATTTTGAATCTCGAAGGGAAATTCACTATGAAAGAGAACCGGATATCCTCAACATCGACACCTCGCTATCTGTACTCCATCTCCCTCAGTCACTCAACTTCACAAACACCTAGACTGTAAACCCTCTCCTCCAACTCGATGTACTTATTCTTCGTCTCGTCGGGGTCAAACAACTGGAATAATTACGGATGCTCGAGAATTACGGATGATTCGAAGTCGTCAGGGAGGCCGAACTCCTTCCGTTCGATGCGCACGTGCTCCAGCCTAACCTGACCGTTTTTAGACATCATCACCAGCTTCCTCAACCGAGTCACCGCGTCCGGAATCTGGCGCTGAAGGGCGTCATTCTCTCGCTGAATCTGCGCGGCGGCATGATGAGTGAGGCGGTAGTAGAGTGATCCACAACCTCAGCTTGAAATCGGAACACCACATTCTCGGTGCTGACACACGCTCAAATAGGGTTGATGTACGAATTGTTGTGGAGTGATCCACAACCTCAACTTGGGAGCGGACCAAGCAAGCGTGGTGTGGGTCTTTCATTTGGTGTAGATGTAACAAAAAGATTTTTGTAGGAAAACAACCTAGATTTAGTAGTGCGTTCGCATGAAGTTAAGGATGAGGGTTTCGAGATTGAGCATGATGGTCTTTCATTACTGTATTTTCTGCCCCAAATTACTGCGCTCAAGTAATTTTATTTTGTTAATCCATCTTATCATTATAACCTGAAATAGTCTATATTTTCCCAATGCTTTAAGCCTGAGAATTGATTCTACTCATCTCTTTTGACATATATGTGTATGTGCACTCACATTCGCATTATCATTTGTTTGCTTTGAAATGTTCTGTTACTTGTCTATGTGGAAGAGACATCCCCTGAACATTTGAGAATATGGTGTAAAACTTCTAGTTTGTTTGCGTCACATGTAATTCTCAGTTCATGGAAAGTTGAGGATACTCATGTTTTTATAAATTCAAGTTTGCATCTGATTTTTATTTATTTTTTAATTTTGTTGTAAATCATGCCATAGATGGGAAACAAAGGCGCATTTATTCTACATAACAATCCAAAGTAGATGGAAATTATATCTTGAAGATATAACTACATTCTTGAGCTGAATTGAATTTAGTTGTTTGGTATTTTATGTATCAAATTATGCGGTTCTTTTATTTTCATATCTCGCAAAATATTCATTTTTGAAGACGAAAAAGGTCATATAAGCTTCTTTCTTTGAATACTTGAGCTTTACCTCTGACTTGAAGATGAAAAAGGTCAAAATTTAGCTTCCGTTCACATGTGTTTGCATTCTTATATTCTTGAACTTCTATTCCTTGGTGGGAATACATTTAATAAGATTTAGGAGTCAAGTATACAATTATTGAATCTAACTTTTGTAGATTTGAATATTATGTTGCTTGATGTGTGGCTTCTTCATGAACATTTATTGTATCACATGTCAATATGCGTACTAAATTGAGAAATCTTTGTCCATAAACTTGGAACTTAAATATAATTTTGTCCCTGCGACTTGGTATAGACTTCTACATAAACACTTTACTTTCCTATTGCTAGTGGCCACTGATGACATCTACTTTTATGCATGGAAAGTTGAGATTATAAGTGTTGATGGCATGCCTCTTTGTTAGTTGATACATCATTATAATTGATTCTAAATGTAGTGTTACAAGGATGCATATCAATTCTGCCTTAAGTTATATATTGCTTGTTAGTTATCTCCTTGTAACTTGATGTGGTGTTCTTGAGAACATATCTTTTTAAGATGATAGAGAGTGAATAGAACTGGAAATGACATCCTTAATGAAAGGGCATGAAATTGTTGTCACCCACTAGTGTAGCATCTTTAGTGCGGGCGACGAGGATTATGATAACGACCAACTAGAAATCTTCTTTCTCCCCTTATTCATTTAAATTGTTGCTCTTGAAGTAGCATAATAAACGTTATTGGAGAATTTTATATTAAATATTTGATAATATTGAAGATTATTAAAAGAAAAACATTACAACTTCTAATAACAATATTCAGATTATTGGTTGTAGAAGAACTTATTAATCTTAATCTATTGAAAGTTATCTTTCTCCAAATATTTGTCAATCGTGGTCAACTAGAACTTATAATCGGGGATCGACAAACTGGAAAAACAGTTATTGCTATCGATACGATATTAAACCAAAAACAATTGAACTCAAAGACCATATCTGAGAGTGGGATATTGTATAATGTCCGTGTAGCGATTGGACAGAAACGCTCGATTGTGGCACAATTAATTCAAATTATTTCTTAAGTTGGTGCTTTAGAATATTCAGTTCTTGTAACAGTCATGCTCCTCTAAAATTTTTGGCCTCATATTCTAGGCGTGCCATAAAAGAATATCTCCGCGATAGTGGAGTATCTCTAGAAAAGAATTAGATGATGCCCTTAGCTTATTAGATGATTGAGTTGTTTAGCCTAAAGTGTGTACTCTAGGTTCTCGCAAATTATTACTAGGTCGATTGTGTATGACAAGCTAACCCCGGTCGGATCTTGATGGAAAGCTTAACAGGGCAGCTCTAATCCTAAGTGTTATTGAAACAAGAAAAGGGAAATCCTAAACATACTATGACCATAAGATGTAACAACAATAAATAGAGATTAAAAATAACTAAACGAATACCAACATATTGAAGCTTTAGGATCAAATGCTTAATTCTTATTCAATGTCTAATTGATCATGCATCCATATTCGATTAAGAACACCAAAGGTTGCTTAGCAAATTACTTTCGTATTAATACACTAAGTCGTGATCTTTACTTTCGTATACAATTCACACCTTTAGTAATTACTTAATCTTATATAGAATATTATTTTTATGTTTCCGGTTAGAATAATGATGATTAACCCTAAGTCTTATGTCAAGCAAATGATCAATTTACTTAACATAAACATATGAATTCAATCGTGATCAATCATTAAATTCCATACAAAACAAGTTAATCAAGGACATAAATCAATCAAATAAACATCAAGTAAGAACATAAACATCCAATCCAAGTAAGGATCTAACCAAGCATCATATACAAGGTAGAATCACAAAAGTAAACCATAGAAAGGAAGCTTACTACTTGAAAAGTAAGAATCCAAGGTCGGAATCCACTTCAATCCATCGGAATTCTTAAATCCTAAACTAAGAAAACAATAAAAAGTATGTGTTTGAGAGTAATATCCTAGTTCCATCTGAGTTGGGTCTAAAAATGACGCCTAGAACAACATAAAAACTCGTCTGCAACCGCTGGGAAGTCAGCGGTCGCTGGCTTTGAGTCTCTAGCGCGCGAAGTATGCAGGGCCACCGGTCGCTAGGCCCTAGCCTCTGAATATTTCTGGCGCTGCACCCAGCGGGCGCTAGCTCCTTTTTGTGCTCTTCTCCTTCTCGTGTCATGCTTGTCTCGCCTGTTCCTCACCCGCCTTTGCTCCAACGACCTCGTCCGCACCAATCCTAGCTCAAATCATCATTTTTCACTTCATCCTACAACAAACATAACCAAACAAGAACCGGCGTAAAAATAAACTAAAATCAATATGGAAATATCAAAACTAAGACCTAGACACGACGACACAACGATCTAAAACGCAACAAAAACACACTAAACATTAGCTATAAAAGTTATCTAATATCATGTTGCGAAATATTAAAAACCCAAATTATTTTCAAATTATAAAGGCATGAATGCTTGGACCCCCTTATATAATTAGTGTGTGATATAAATAAATCATTTCTCATATGCTATTTATTTATCATCACCAAAACGTACCGAATGGACTCTAGAAAAATAAATTCATACTATGTCGAAAAGAATTATCCAGAGTTAATAATTGAGGATCAATTTTTAATGGTACATTTATTATCTAATCCAATTAAAATAATATTTCCGGCATTAGGGGGAGAATATAATATGATAAAATAATGCCGTGAAAATCTTGTTAGATTTAATTGACTAAAATACACACACAAATGAATATGAATCAGAAATTCAATATATTCTTAACTGTCAAATGAGTGATTAAATCTTTTATACTCCCTCCGTCCCACTAAGCTTGACACCTTTTTTTTCCGGCACGATTATTAAGGAGAGTGTATAAAGTAGTGTAAAAGTGATAAAGGTGGTAGGGTCCACAACTTTTTAAAGAGATAACTTTTACTATTTTTGGAATGTGTCAAGCTTAGTGGGACGTCTCAATAAGGAAAGTGTATCAAACTTAGTGGGACGGATGAAGTAATAATTATAAATGTACCATAAAGAATAGAAAATCTCTGAATAAGATCATCTTCTATATGCTAGAAGCATAATACTAGAAGTGTGAGATCAATATGTATATCTCTAAATGAGATCAATTCTTATATGCTAGAAGCATTCACTAGAACCGTGAGATCTCTAAATGAGATCAATTCATCTATGCTAGAAGCATAACACTAGTAGTATGAGATCTCTAATGAGATTAATCCCTCTATGCTAGAAGCATAACAATAGAAGTGTGAGATATGCATTGGTGCTAAAGATTATAATCCATGGAATGCAAAGTTAATAAATCACTCCACTCCAAAACCATTTTGAAGAGGATTGTCTTGAAGACAAAAGTCACAGTATATTTGCACGTGCACTAAATAATCATAATACTGTAAATACAGAACGACCAGATTCAAATATTATGGGAAATGAAATAAATCTGGTTTAACTTTATATTGATATTGACTTGAAAATTGTCAATATAAGGAGAGTAAAATAAATATATTATAGTTGTCGACAATAAATTTTGCTTCAAAAATTGCTTGCGAATCGATTATTTGGATCCAAAAACTAAAGTTGATATAACAGTACCAGAAGCACCAAAGAAAGTTAGAAGAGCAATTGAGGCAGAGTTAACTCGCTAAATAGACAAAAGTCTTTTATAGTACATGCACAAAGGAATGTGGTCCCGATAGGACACATATGATTATATAATTAGAAATAAATAATGTGGTTCATGTAGGACATAATTGAGTACAATTGAGTGCTTGTACAAAATGACAAATGAAATAAATGAGTTGGTGATGAATAGAACGAGGTTAACTCAAGGATTTTAACAGAAATCCTAAATTAATCACATATACTCTCCAATTAAAAGGAATTGTTCCGTTATCAAATATTTATGGCAGTACGCATGGATAAAAATATTCATTTAGTATTGTTGGAAAATATTTGGGAAAATATATTTGGGAATGAGAATAAAAAATTACAGAATGTAAAATCAAATGGATGAAGATTACAGTGGTAAAGCTTGCTAATCTATTACAAAAAATAATAGAATAAAATTGGAATAAAAAAGTGGAAGAAAGATCCCCCTTTCCACAAGATAAAATACGCCCCGGTAGTGCTCTCGGTGTGGCATGATGTCTCCAAAGATAAAACGGTTTTACGTCTCGAAGGTGGCAGCACCGCGAACCTTCGAGCTCTGGCGAACTGGAGAAGGTTGAGGACAAAACTTTTTTCTAAGATGCTTGAAGAAAAAGAATGCAGCAAAATGCTTGTTTGTGATTGCTTGTAGGTTTCTTGCACGTATGTGTAATGCATGAACAACACTTATGTATAGGCTAAATACACTTAAGAGGAGTTATAGGAATTAATTGTAATTAATATACCACTGTCACAGATCGTTAGGACAGGTCGTAGGGCAGATCGTTGGCCATGCCATCTAGGACAAGCCATGGCATGGCACAGGCTGTCTAAGGCAGGCCATGGCACAGGCCGTGGCACAGACCACCTGGCCCTCTGGCCACCAGGCCAGGTAGCAGGCTAGCTGCAAAAAACAAGTCCCGAGCCAGCGAGCTGTCGCGCGTGAGGCTGGTCTTCAGCCCAACTAGTCAAACCATAATGTTTCTTAACCTCCTTATTTACATGATAAATGTTGGTTTTATAACTAATGTGAGACAAGAGTTTCTCTCCATACTTAGTCCCAAAATACATAATTCCATACTTTTAAGTGACTCACTTTAAACCCTTATTTCTCACTCACTGGGAATCAGTTTAGAGAAAATAAATATATCAAAATCATCTACTCGAAACGTAGATCGACCCTAGGCCATTTAATTTTCTTAAATTAAATGTCACGTCACTTAAAAACTTGGTCAAACTTCATTGACCACCATATATATATATATATGATATATATATATATATATAATTATTTTAAACGATTCCTATAAGTATAAGTCGTGACTATAATTTTGCAAAAGGTCACTAGACAAATATCTTATGTGAGTCCCTTATGGACATGATAGTTCTTATAATTAGGAAAAATAAATTCGCAACATATAAATAAGATCACTATATATTTTATTATAGTTGAAAATTCAACTAATTGAATTATTCTATAAGAAAATTTATAATAATAATAGAGTGTATCTTTATGCGATTATCAATAATTATGCTTGTGTGAGATTTTATATTAGTGGAACACAAGTGTTAAAAATGATAAATTCATGTCTAATGACGGAGTTTTCGAATTGAACGACTTAAGTAAGTCTAACTAGTATCTCGACCTGCAGATTGAGAACATTCATGAAAGAGTTTGTTTTCACCAGTCATTTATTCGATAAGGTTCTATAGAGAACATATTCGAATAATGTTCTATAGAGAATATACTTTTGATAAATAACATCCACTTTGTCTCAATGATTATCCCGTCACTTGAAGTGAATGATCTCAATTAAACCAAAAGAAGATAACCAAATAATGTTGGACTAGAAGTTCATTGTTTACAGTGCTATGCACTAATTAATATATCAGGCCTGATTCAAGAAAATTTGATTTTTTTGCAAAAATATATTATTTACTCCTTGAAGGAGATATTTAAATGATATGTTGAGAATATAATTGGTTATCTTCAAGATACACAAGTTGTGTGTCTATATTGGTACAAAGATTGAGATTGACATTGGTGTGCTACCTGGATGATGATTAATTATTTGATCCTTATATAATTTGATCTTGAACTGGTATAACGATATAAAATATATCCCCACTATTTTCCTATAAGGAATAATATAATGTGTTGCACAAATGAGCTTCAATACTATTTTCCTATAAGGAATAATATAATGTGTTGCACAAATGCAACGACATATGTGCATACTCAATTTTCTCCTTATAATTATATTTAGTAATATAATGAGAATATTGAAATTCTTATATTTAGATCGTTTTATATCTTCTTATATCCAGAAGATTAGGTCATGAAAACCAAATAAATAATCCTGAAGATTATGTCCTCGAGAATAATTAGTTGTACTTTTTTTCCTTTACTAAATTTTTTCTACGAGGTTTTCTTAGTTAAGGTGTTTTTTTTTAAAATTGGAATACATTAATATTAAATTATATAGCCGCGTCACGGAGGACTCGAACCCGTGACCTAAGCCTTGGGCATTAACCCCACTACCACTAGGCCAACACACGCACGCTAGTTAAGGTTTTTAATGAGGCAACTTGTGCAATGCATATATATTGTATGTCATGTACCCCATTTATCTATCGAAATATATTATAGATATTAGAATATGTATATTTGGAAGATTACTATCTTCAGGGGGAACGAATATTCCGAAACAAGTTTGAAAGTTAGACCTGAATGTCTACCTTACGCCTTGAAGGTGATATCATGTTGTACTCTTTTTCCCTTACCAATTTTTTTCCTGTTGGGTTTTCTTGGTGAAAGTTTTTAACGAGGCAACAAATAATGTATTATGTATGTGTATGACATATACTCTTTTCCTCAACTGTTTTTATCCCATTGAGTTTTTCAGCGAGGTTTTTAACGAGGTATGTACATCACATAATAATATCCAAGGGGGAGTGTTATAAATAATTATTTAGTGGACATTACTTTAGAATATTTGTGTATTTATTTATTTACATGTATTTCTTTGTAAAGTGGAATGACTATATATATACGAATACACTTCTAGGGTTTTCAACCTTACAGTTTCTTTTACGTGCGCCGCTTGAGTTTATTTTCTTTTCTCTGCATTTCTTCTTCTCTTCTCAGTTTATTGTTCTATATAGATGATTAGTAGGGACAAACATATCCGATATTACAACAAAATAGTTCTTTGATCTACAAAATTATTTGATATGCCACACATTTCATAAAGTAATTTAACTTTATTGCATGTTGAGTGAATTTCTATTCCAAATAATTTATTATTATTATTAATCAGCATTTGATCTAGTGCGATACATGGAGAATTATTAAATAATTAACATATTGGACTACATATAAAAAATACTCATTTCATAATTAAAAATGAAAAGTATTCATTCTTGTAAAATAATATGAAAAGTACTCAATTTATGTGTTTTTGACTCTTATACCTTTTATGAACATAACTTCTCTATTATCAATGTAGTTAAAACTACTTAATACTTCAAATGTGATAAAACATGCAATTCTATGAAGCCCATCACACTTTAGTAAATCTAAACCAACTTTATACATTTTTGACCGACAAGCTATTGAGTTTTATCCACCCAAAATTTTAGGGATCAAGTCCAACCACCCAAAGCATCGTATGATTTTCAGTCGTAGATTCCTTCAGCAGCTCTCAGCAAAGCCCTCGTTCATTTCCTACTGGGGGGAGTTACAATATTTTATTGGTAAAGAAAATATGAGAAGTGAAGAGCAAAAGTCCGATCTTTTATTACATAATTATATAATTAATATTTCTTACAATATAAGTAAATTTCCTTTAGGAAGTAG
Organism: Leonotis leonurus; assembly: GCA_026898415.1. Classification (NCBI taxonomy): domain Eukaryota; kingdom Viridiplantae; phylum Streptophyta; class Magnoliopsida; order Lamiales; family Lamiaceae; genus Leonotis; species Leonotis leonurus. The sequence goes on from JAPKLX010000031.1 coordinate 2,405,433, forward strand.
ACAAACTTGTTTAGCTACATATGGTAGCTGGAACTAGAACTCGCATAAACTTTAGAAATATAAATATTATAATGTTTATTAGAAGGTAAGTCTAGAAAATTTTCGATGATCTTTTATCCCTTTTTGGTCTTCTTTATATAGGAGTTTGAAGACTCATATCCCTCATGCATTATTGTATTGGATTCCTTATCTTTGGGTTGACTCCTTCTTCACGTGAAGTTGGGTCTGGATAATGATACCGACACAATTATCTTGTAATGGTTGGACCCCTTCCTCGATTATTTTCTGAAGTTAGTGGCATATCTTTGTCATTTATCGTGTCGATTATTTTTTTTGGGTGAAATGTCTCTTACTACCACCAACCTTTGTCATTTTCTTTTTGGTGGGTGTCTCTCGCTCACATGTTCTCTTTTATTATGTTTGAGAATATCTTTTATTATACCTTCACTTGGCTCCTTTAGTTCTGTCAGTCTCTTTTTTTGGATAATATTCATTCATACGATTTTTACGTAAGTACAATTTAATCGTATCAATGATACGATTCAATATGATTCATACTATTTATACTTATAAATGTAAAAAATAGTTAATAAAAGTATTTTAGTACAAGAAATTTATAAATAATTAAAATTTAAATATTATTATATTGATGGCTATTATTTTTCTTTTATAAATTTTTTTAGCTATTTTTTTATAATCACTCTAGTTATAAAGAGTTTATAGTAATTAAACTAAAAAATTGCTATATTTGTTACAAGTAGTTAATGTGTACTTTTGTGAACATGGACTAGTAATAAATATTAACCCGTTAATTTAGAGTGTATGACTTTGATTATATATCGAACATGTTTTGATTTATATGGTAAATAAATGAAAGAATATTTATGTAACTCTCCAATTAATTAGAGTTCATACATATATATATTTATGTGAATTTTACATTTGATAAAGTTTGTTGTTGATCGTTGCAAACCTCACTTCTAATCAGGGGCGGATCCAGAAATTGTATTTGGGGTGGGCTAAAAAAATAAAATTTTCAAAACACTATATTTTTTACATACATAAAAATTTTGGGGTGGGCTAATAGTGTATTTAGCCTTAAAAATATACATATATAACACTAAAAAACACTAAAAATTTTGGACTTGCACTGGGCTGAAGCCCAGTGCAGCCCCTTCATAGATCCGCCCATGCTTCTAATATGTACTAGTATTGTGACCCGCATTACGTCACGATATGATATTTATTTTATCATCTTATAATTAAAATATTTTTAAAATAAAATTAGATATAGAAAAATTCCATTACAAACAAAATTGAATTTATGAAATCATCTTATCACTCACCTTAAATCAAAATCTTTCAAACATGTGAGATTAGTAACCTTCGAAATCGAATATACAAAATATGGAAACCAAAATAAATATATTAGTAAAGACATTTTATGATCATAACATATAAAAAATACCATGATAAATACTAAAAATAAAATCATAAAATTAGAAAAATTATAAATATTTAATTAAAATATTATATCCTATCATACTTTTAAAGCGTTACCATCTTGTCCTTCTTGAAGGCGGGGCAGATCCCGTCTTTAATGTGGCGTTTTGCATTGCGTCCTTGATTTACAACATTATTATTATCAAAAGAATAGTATATAACCAAAGACAACCTCTATAAAGTAACTCCTAAATAGTAGTGCAAGATATTTATAATAAGGGCACTTATAAGGAATAATACATTTTTTTGTAAATCAAACATGAAAAATGCTTCCTTTTTAAAAATTATATGAAAATTTTTCATTTTTATGCCCTTAGTCAAAGTGTGTTTTAGTTATGATATGGTGAAGTCAAACCAGTAAAATGAATTAATAAACATGATTTCGAAAATAATAAAAGGAATTAATTATTTTTTGACATTCGAAATTATTTTGAAATTATTAAAAATAAATTGAGACTCGAGACATTAATTTTCATAACAATATTAGTTACAATCAGGATATCATATTTGCATCTAACACCCCACATACTTATTATATATAATCTTTAAGTTTCAAAGTCACTTTCTCTTTCATTTAACACATTTAGAGTTGGAAAGACGAGAGAGGGGGAGAGAAAACGAGAGAAGAAGGAAAAATCAACTCGCGTGCTTATTTGGTGGTTAGATATAAACTTGTAGTTTCCAAAAGTAATGTGTTATGAGGTTGACAAGCTAAAATCTTGTCGTGAAAACATGCATTTTGCTGAAAACTCTATCGATTTTTATGCAAATTTGACCTGTTTACTTTGAAACGTCCAGATTTTGTCATTTATATGAAGTTCGACGACATGATTTTATTGATTTAGCATGATAATAACATGTTCTATTGATGACATAAAACCCGATCAACTCTAAACCCCAGTCGGTTTATGTTCGGATTTTACGTGGACTGACCGAGTTTTCGCTTCTATAATATATTTGTCGACCGGATTTTCTTATTATGATATCTTGATTATATTATGATTCTAAAAATATAATTTATTGTTTAGATAGACGGATGAAAGTATGTAAATGTAAAGTACAATAAGTTATTTCATCTCACATGTAAAAGGGATATTTTAAATTTTTTGGGCACTTCTCATATATAAATTACATGTTGGATATTTTTCATTTTCAACTTAGGAAAGATGACATTTTTCATAAATAACCCTTATAATAATAACTTTGTTAGTGCAAATATTAATTATAACAGCTTTATCTCCGCTATTCTAAGTCTAACGTGTATCAATAGTTGTTACACCTTAGAATCATTTCTACGATAGTTGGATAATAGTTGGCATATCTATCTTTATGAAAATTTTCTTATAAGATATGTCCGAAATTTAAGGATATTGTTATTTGGTTGCAAAATTATGCAGATATACCTTCAATTAAGAGTCTTATTCATACATAAGATTTTACATATATGCACGAATCCTTGCTTTCTTGAGCAGCAAACAAAACATATAGGGTTCGACTAATCATACATATATATATGGATGTATTGATATCCATCGACCTTGGGCGGTCTACAAACATGGGTCAAGAGACGTCGTTAAATATCATGATTGTTTTTGAGTAATTTAATTATGTTTTAATTAATTTAACTATGTATTTATTAATTAACATAAGTTTTTTATGATAGTTGTCAAACCCGCGTTTGTTGGGCCTAGGACTAGAGTTTATTCTTTATTAATTATTCAATTTTTTTTTTCTGTTCAATCACCATAATCTTTTTCATTTATGAACATGTTTGGAGAGTGGCCAAAACGAATATTCTTAACCTTAGTGTGATCAAATCTATAAATTTGTGAATTTGTGAGTTTATATTGTTAGCATAAATATAGAAGATTATGTGTTGAAAATCATTTCAATGTTTTATTGAGTGATTTAGTATCGAGTGAGCGAAACATTATAATTGAACGAACTATAGTGGTAAAACTAGGAAATTTGTAGGTATTAGGTTTAACTATTCTAGGAAGAGAATAGTTCCAATTCAATATAGAAATGCATTAGAGAGTGAAACAACATTCCTAAGGTGGATTGACTCATTAAGTGTGGCCCATAGACATGCATGTGATTATCAAATTGAGTTTCTAACTCTTATGTGTTTTGTGTTGTGTATTTTTTTTACGTATGTTTCACAAAATGTTCTACTTGACAAAATAACACAACAGAAAATACACATTTCCAAACTTAAAATATCATTAGAAATGGTGAGTAATGTGCTCTGCTAACCACACCTTATTAGGTGTCACATGCCAAACAACAACAATTCCTATCTAAAAAAATGGATACAACGACGTTACATATTTGAGTTATAGCGCAAGGGATGACGACGATGCAGCACCCGTTGCAGCCAGCGCCTCCGCGGTTCCGGTGGCAAGCATATGAAGCATTCTCGTTCTCCAACGTCCTGAAAAATCTCAACAGCATCCAAGTACATATCACTCGTCTGAGGGATATCCCCCATTTCATTCAAGCACTTGACAGCAGCAGAGATAGAGTAGTCGGGAGCACCGATGGATAATGGCTGAGGAGATAGGACCGGTACTTTCCCGTTGTTCAATTCCACGAGCTTAGCCACACAGTTTTTGAATTCGTTCATCCACGCGTCTCCCCTAGGTTGAGATTTCATTGCAGGTTGTTGAGGAAGTTTACTGCGCAAGGGCAATGGTGTTTGAATGGGAGTTCCGTAGTCATCTCCGAGATTACTGAGCCTCTCTGTTGGTAGTAGTTCAACCTCACCATCCATGCATCGTTGGGTAGAGGCCTGATCATATTTCCACGAGAGAATGACGTTCCTCTGTTCTGCACTGCCCCCTCTTGGATAGCTTGATACTGTTACCGTTTTGTCCTTCTTGAAGGCGGGGCAGATCCCGTCTTTAATGTGGCGGTTTAGATGAGTCGTCCCACTCCTACTCGAGCATGTGAATAGCTTCTGGCAGTGATTGCACTGGCATTTCTCGCACGTCCCATCCTCCCTAATCACCTTTGTGAAAAACTGCCAAATATCAGACCTCAGCTTCCCCTCTCGTTTTCGCTTGTCACCAATGCTTACTTCAGAGTTGTAGTTTATCTCCACATCGGTTTCATTATTTGCAACTTCAATCTACACATGAGAACAGAGAAACCAATATCACCATCTCCAAATGCTTCAGAGTTAGTAATCAAATTAACCAACAGCCTTTAACAACCTTTGCAACAAAGTATATAATATATGAAAATAGCATTAAAAGTTTGGTCTTCGAACAATTACCAATTATAAGAAGCATCACGAAATTCAGAATACAGCAGTTTAAGTATTTGATTGAGCTGTATTTTTTAGCTCTATTTTTGTATTTATTGTTTATCCATTCATCCTTTCATAAGTTTATGAAGGATATAATCTTGGGAATTCAAAATGTGTTCTTGCGCAGTATTTTTGAGCTCTAATGAAGTTTTTACTTAAGAAAGGAGAAACAATACTACCAACCCCAAACGCTTCAATTTACTAATCAAATTAATCAAGAATCTTCAACAACCTCGCAACATAAGCTACGAATATATCGTAACATAACCCCATCAAATTTAAGCAAGAAAATTACAGCACAAAACTCAAGAACATAAACCACCATCCAAAAACAAAAAAAGACGAGCTATTACTTGATTCATCGCGATCTTCGTGATTTCTGGTGCATCGTTTCCAGATCCAACTTCCTACCAATCAAAGAAGTAGTTGTAATGAATTATCAGCAGTATAACAGTACTCATAATCAAATGAATTCTTGATTCAAGGTCAACTCTGTGAAATCCATCACGCTAACACAAATGATTGTGTTAAAGCACTTTCTAAAACACAAAAAATAACAAAAAAATCCGTATCCTTAATAAGATCATAATCCAAATGTAACTATCACACTAGCAGACTTGTGAAACTCGCTAAAAATTGAACCGAAGGAATTCGACTGCACAACTTTTAATCGGAAACAAACTGCGGTAAATTGGTAATATCAGTTTTCGATGAAAATTACAGGAAAAACAATAGAGTAAAATACCATTTTGCGGAGCGCGATGAAGCGAAAATCGGGGATCGAATGGGGTAAATGCGAAGCGAAATCCAGCTGCAAACCCTAGAGGAATTTGGTTCGGGCCAAAATGGCAGAGGGAATGGGCGTGGTAATGGGCCTGTGGAAGAGAGTTCGGGCTTGAAATGATGTAGCAATCGGCCCGACTCGGCCCAACATACTGCCCTCCATTTCACCTCACCCACCATTTTATTTTCTTCATCAAACTAGAGATCGCTTGCTTGCTTCCTTTCTTCCTCCTTTCGTTTAAATAGCAGATTTCGAAATTAAAAAAAAATTATATCTCCGTCACTTTTTCTATAAACTTCATACTCATCCTTTTTAACGGACGGATAAAATAGTTCATTTCATCCTTAAAAAAGAGAAAAATATAAAGAAAAATAATAAAAGAGAAAAAGGAGTGGAGTAGCAAGTAGTTATTGTACAGTTAACTTAGACAAAATATCTATTTAAAAATTTTCTGAATAAAAATTTTCTAAAAAATTATTCATTTTTATATTATGAAATTAACTTTGTGATCATATATTCATGTATTTTCACTAAATAATTTAATTATATAAAATAAATATATCTTATTATATTATTTAAAAGTGTTAATTTCACCCATTAATTTATTTTTCATATACTTTCTCATAAAGTTTTTTACATTTTATCATTTTGATTCGTCTACAAACTTTTAAAATAATAAAAATAATAAATTATATGAAAATCAAACTCATCAATATACATAATCACTTAAGGCTACGTTTGGTATCTATGACACGATACTCAAACTCCACTCACTATACATTGTCCAAAGTCAAAAATATATTATTAAAAGTTGTGTCGAGTCAAAATGTCAAGTTGTTTAGGTCGTATTTACTTCACATAATAAGATGAATTGATAAAATTAATTCACATCTAATATTTACTTTGATTGATAAATGATGGATTATTTGATTTTTTACTAATTTAACAATTATATCCTTTAAATACTTAATACTATATTTTATTAATCTAACTTATCAATTAAAGTAAACGCCAACTAGGTTTGTCAATGGGTGAGAAAAACTCGAACCGAATCTGGAATCGACCAAAACTCACTCATTCCAAAGTTATGGTTCTGGTTCCGGTTCTGGGTACAGACCCGTCCAAACCCGGTCATGGTCGGTCCAGCGAACTGTTAGATACGGTTCCGATTCTAACCTGGCCCGATCCGACCAATTAATTTTTTTTCCAATTTTTTTTTATCTTAAAAAATATTATCTCCGTCCCACTAAGCTTGACACATTTTCCTTATTGGGACGTCCCACTAAGCTTGACACATTCCAAAAATAGTAAAAGTTAATTCT
>JAPKLX010000031.1:2412361-2457742 GCA_026898415.1 Leonotis leonurus
TGCCATAGGGGCATCTACCATAGGGGCGGATATGCTACTTTTCCCATGTTTTAAATATCACGTATATTATATTATATGTTCATTTTCACTAAAAATAAAATTTACTTAACAACATTAAACGGCCGTTAGAAGAGAAGGTTAAGTTGTAGCAACTTATCGACATCATGAGCCCATTTGAACAAAATCGGACCATAAGAGATGATCCACCATAGGGGCCTCTACCCTAAGGATGAATATGTTACTTTTCCCTATCATAAAGAAAAGCTACAATTCAATTTATTTTCTTTATCCAAAAACATTAGACATACACTTTAGGTAGAATAGACAATGAAAGATCCAAACAATAAATCAAACAACTTTTCAACTAAACTGAAAAAATAATTTTGTCAAAAACCAACAGGCAATGGAGGCACTGATTTCTTCGCATCAACTGAAAAGGACAAACAACTATCTTCGACCTACAAGATAACAACATGCTTACTTTAATTAGCTAGTAAAAGAAATATATCAAAGTTAAGTATAACAAGATTTTGGCTAATCATGCTAATTGAAATATATAATAATTTTCACTAACAAAGTACCATCTAATTCCTCATATACTCTCATTTTTCATCATTTTCGCTCATTGTCTCTAGAACTTTATGTCGGGGGAGTGTAGTCATCCTTTGAGGCACTATAAACACATAAAATAATATTACCAAAACACAACTTAAATATTAAGTGTAGAATCATATATTATTAAATAGCTACACACCTTTTTTTTAAGGGGTGAAATCCAATCATTAGCAACTATATATCAATGCTTCGACGACACTCAAATTCAACTTAGAACGGGCCTCATCTATGATACGACCACCAAGACTAAATGCAGACTCTGAAGCCACTGTGGTAGCTGTAATGGCTAATATATCATGTGTCATATTCTGCAAAATAGGTAATCGTCTAGCATTGTAACTCCACCACTTCTATACATCAAATTCATCATCCAGAGAAAGTTTGGGCTCATTAAGATATATTTCCAACTCCAACTGGTTCAGATGATGCATCAGACTTATCGTACCACTCACTAAATCCATGTAAGAACCTTCTTTGGCCTCCAACAGAAAAACTACTACAAGCAACTTAAGAAGAAGACAAAACACTACCACCATAAGAGATATAAATGTCCCAACATGTTTTGAACCCTACTAATGTGCTGAGCGGCTATATCCTCATCATAAATCTTTGTGTAGAAGTATCTGACAATGTGCATTTTACATCTTAATCAAGTACCACTGCAACTGCCAACACCAAATTGCAATCCTCCCAATATTTATCAAATTTTCTCTTCATAGGAATGCATATTTTTCTTAGAAAATCATGTTGAATTTTTCCCCAGTCAATCAATTTCAAATGTATATCACACACACTAGGAAAAAAGACATTCAAAGTGGGATACTTACTACCACTAAAGAGATTGGTAGCTTCATAAAATGTCTTTAGAAACTCGACAACAACAACTGCAATATCTCATTCTTCTGGACAAAGAATTGTAACGATAATACTCATCAAATTTTTGGTAACCGGACAAATGCATCGCTCAACGGAAGTGTTGTCTCGAGTTACTCAAAAGTTAAGTTTCATCTCGTCGGCACATCATAAGTTGGAGCTTGCATTGTTGTTTACCTCTTTCAAACTTTTGCATAGCAGGCGGGGTTCTTTCCAAGTACCTCACAGTCTTGCGAATATCATCTAATAAATTTTTGATATCGCTGAGCCCATCCTGTACAATAAGATTAAGATGTGTACTACAACACACATGAAATAAGTCCCTAGAAAAAGGAATTGATAGACTCGAAACAAGACAAGACCTAACCTTATTAATCATAGATATATTTGAACTGACATTGTCCACAACAATTGAACTCACTTTCCTATCTAAATTCCACTCAAGAATCGTATCTTTCATGAAGTTAAAGAGTTTATCTCCATCATGTGTATAATCAAGAAACTTAAATGTAAGGATCTTCTTGTGGAACTCCCAATCATCATTTATAAATTGTGCAGTCATACAACAGTAAGCTTTGTTAGAATACTCAGAAGTCCAAATATCTGTCGTCAATGAAACTTTGCAACTAAGACTATCTAAAAAGCTATAGATGTTTTTCTTTTCATCCTCAAATATATCAATCACGTCACTCTTAATGGTATTCCTGGATGGTAACTTAAAATCAGGGTTCAAACCATTCAAGAAGGCTTCAAAGTAGTTATGTTCACTATATTGAAAGGGTAATTGTGTTTAATACACGTCACTGCCACATGTCTTCTACTCTTTAATTGATCAAACTAATATTCACTCCTTGGGCTTCTATAACAACTTGTAGAAGAAATGTCAAAACTAAACTTGGGACACGAGCCTCTAAGGGCTTTCCTTAGATTGAAGTTCTCGTTGTGTTACTCCAAATAAGTTTCTTCTTACAATAATTACAAATTGCATCTTTGTATACTCCTTTACTGACTTCAATTTTAGTAAAATGACTCTAAACCTTAGAAACTCTTCTTTTTGAGCCTCTAAATGCTTTCAAAGTTGCTGTAGAGGGAGGTTCCATGAATTCTTGATTATCTGCAATAATTTCAATTGGTTCCATAGTAAAAGGAGGTTTAGAACCTACACTGTTTTGAGACATTGAAAATCTGCAAAAAAAGGTTAAAAAAATAGAATCTGATTAATAAAAAAATAAAGAAAAATAAGATGAGTTGAATGGTTCAATATATCTCATATATCTTACATGTGAGGCATAGGTCATAAGACAATAGCTTATATACGCCTTCCCCAAGTAGGTCCCCCCGCAAGTAAGAAATGTTGTTTACTCATTCTCTTTGTTTTTTAGTGATTTTACTAATGGCATATTCGTGTAGTCACATTGCTCCCAGCTCTGGCTCCAATTTTGACTACCATGACTCGCCCCCTGCCCCGGCCAGTTCTAGGCAAAATAAGTATGTACGGAAGAAGCTTCTTGGAAGGGGAAAAATTTTGATATGGTTCTCGCTGATATGATATTGATACACTTTTGTGAGTTAATATTTTGATACTTGTTGATACTGAAATACCCTCTATCCATGTTAGTTTAGTGCTCATGCTCATATATGTTATACCTCATTGCTGATATACTCGAATATATTCCTTCATTTATTATGCTCAAATATGTATGTCTTACCTCATTGTTGATTTTTTACCCTATCGTGGGGTAGATATGTTACTTGAATCGAAGAATGAGGCGAATTATTTTTAAAGATTATACGCCTACTGAATATTAAGCATGGAAAATCAAAACAACATGCTTGATATGATAACATGTATGAGATAACCTAGGCTATGATACCGAATGATACAATATGTCCTAATTGTATGGATGAATCGCACGTGGAAACAAACACGAACATGAATAGAAACTTGATATGGATATCCCAATATATCTACGGTCAAAACCTATAGATTATATAGGTCAGATAGAATGTCTCCATATACCCCAAATTGGTATGACCGTAGCCACACGTGGATGATAATTAACGAGGGAGATGACATCATTCGTCGATTGAAGTTTGCCTCGACAAACCAAGAGGATTTCAAAAATTTCTCAAAGAGAGAGAACTCACAATTTTTTATTAAAGAATGAAGTGTTTAACTCAAAATTACATGATATCTGTATATTGGCTGAGATATCCCAAGTAAGTATGAACAAACTAGTAAAGATAAAAACAAAGTAGTAAAGATAAGAACAAACTAGACCCTAGGAAAAATAGGAACAAACTAAATTCAAATTTAGAAATTCAAAAAGTCTCCAAATTTCTAAATTCAAGTAATAACTTTTTTCCTTGGGCCTACTCGCATACGATCAAGTTGATAATTCGCGGGCCGTCCGGCCGTCGTCGCCAATAGGCTTCTTCATCATCTCTTGAGCCCAAACATCTTGAATTAATCATTGCAACACATCATTAAACTTCTTGGCCCGCGTCCTCGTCACTGGCCCCACTAGGATTCGAATATGTTCTTGAATTGATGATCATTGGGCTCCATCAAAGCTATATATTCTGAGTCATTCCCAAGGGCCGGACACTAAGCTATTGACTCTGAGCCCCTCACCGCCCAGGGCCTGACCCTCACTGGATCGATTTAAGCTTTAGGAATTTTTTAAGCCTCCATTTCAGCTTTCATCCCCCCATAGGCTGAACACTAGACTATAGACTCTGATCCCCAAAGATCGGATACTAAGCTATAGACTATAAACTCCACCAAGTGTCGCACACTAGACTATAGACTCTAAACACGAAACTTTAAATCCCCAAGGGCCAGATACTAAATTATAGACTAAACCCCCTCGGCCCCTAGGGGGGCTGGGGTCGAAGGACCCCTTAGAGGTCAGACACTAACAATATGATCAATTTTGTGATGTTTTAAACATCGATTTCAGCTTTCAACATTTACAAATGATCGATTTCAACTTTCAGCCCCCAAGGGGCCGAACACTAGACCATAGACTTTGAGTCCCCCAAGAGCCGAACACTAAGCTATAGAATCTAAGCCTCACCCAAGGTCTGAACACTAAGTTATAGACTCTGAGCCCCCTCGACCTCCAAGGGCCGGCCTAGGGCTCAATTATGGCTTGATTTCAGCTTTTAACATTTATAATTGATCGATTTCACCTTTCAGCCCCCTAGGGGGCCGGACACTAAACTTTAAACTTTGAGCCTCACTATGCTATAGACTGGAAGCCCCACCCTACGGGCAAACACTAATCTATAGACTCTGAGCACCCTGCCCCCCTCCCCAAGTCCGGGCCCTTTGGGGCTAGGGGCAAAGGACGAAGGTCTCCTTAGGAGCCTGACACTAAAAATAAGGTCGATTTAAGCTTTTGGGGTGTTTTAAGTCTCAATTTTAGCTTTCAGCATTTACAAATAATCGATTTTAGCTTTTAGTCCCTTAGGGGCCGGAAACTAGACTATAGACCCCGAGCCCACAAGGAACGAACACTAAGTTTAGATTTTGAGCCCTACTAAGATCCTAAAAACTGGTAAGGAGTATTTCACAGTTTCATGCCTCTTATGATCAATTTGTAGATATGGTAGGATATGATGGGTTGTTTACCTCATTTTATCTAGACTGGTTTGAGCATATAAACTTAGAAGTAAAGTATATGTGGGAACTTGCAATTAGTAATGTTGATGATACCGAGGATAGTTTTAAACTCTCTCCATCTTGAAAACTTGGGGAAGATGAGAAACTAAAAGAAAAAGGTAGTGAAGATATGGAAAAAAAAGTTGGGAAGGATGAACAGGATGGTGAAGATGCAGAAGTAAGGGATATTTAGACGATGAACAAGCTAGGGAACATGAACAAGGTGAGTTTTGAATCTAAGTAAGAAGTCGTAACCAAGCAGAAACTAAATACTGGAAAATAAATAACTGAAAAGAAACAGAAAAGATAATTAATAGAGAAAACAACTTGACATGGAATTGATTCTTCAGGTCTTAGCTTATGTCTTGATCATTGGTACAAAGATATTCATCGTACTTGCACGTCATTGGTTAAAGGCAGATGTAAGTCAGTGGTTTTACCCCTCAGCTAATCACTACGACCTGTCACTTGGACAGCGCAAGGCTTCGGTTCGTCCGCTAGCAAACATATCACCAAGGCAATCCTTTTTTTCACTCGTTACATAGCCACCAAGGCCCCACCTAACATACCTTTCGGCCCAGAAGATAAGAGTTACCCACTCCCTTACCCCCTTGCCTAGGCTCTCGCCCAAGCCAAGCGTACTTCCAGTATACCCAACTGGACATTAGCGGGGCTGCGCAACCACAGACACTCCATCTCAGACGCCTCGCCCGTGGCGTTTCCATCCACATCACCACACTGATCCCTCTGACTGGCAAGGCGGAATCCACTTAACCCTTTGGGCTTCCAGTCCTCAGTGGTAACCTGACCTTGAACAAGATGCTACAGGCCGTTATAGCACCAATGACTCAATCAAGTTGTATAAAATTCAAATCCAGTGCTTTAGAACATGTAAATACGATTATAGGTTCGTTTACACCTCTCAAGACCTTAAGCCTCGACTTAACTTATGTTTTCCAAGTCAAGTAAATAAATCTAGCTACGCATGTTTAAAGTAAATAACACAAAATAAATAAAGGAAAACATACTTAGAATTAAATACGAAAGAGTAGTGTCAACAAAAGTACCTCTTGATAGGACCAACTCTGACCAAGACCATAAAAACGTGAAGCATAAATTAAAGGTGCCTGTAGGACTTGTTTTCTTCCTCTCAATCACTCATGAGAATTAAAACATGGTCTAAGACTAAAATAATGCAGCTGTTTGCTAGAATTTCGCACACTCTCCCTCAAATCCGCCTATTCTGGCCTGCAGCCTGAGATTGAATATATAGGAGGCTGAATGGGCCTGGGCGTGTCTCTGGCGGCGTCTTGACGCATCTAGGGTTGGTGGTGGCGCTTTCCTTCTTTGGCAGATCCGCCCATGTATAGAAAATGCTCTCAATCTTCCAGATTTGCGCTAGATGGAAAGAGAGATTTCTTTCTTTATTTCGCGCATGGAAAGTCTTGGCCACCATTCTTTGCAGGATGAAATTCCTAATTCCGCGCATGGAAAGTCTTGGCTGTCACTCTTTGCATCTTGTCTCTCGTCTGCTTCACCACCATCTACTTTTTTCTTCTTTGTCTTGACTAAGATGTTTCCCAGTTTGGCTCCAACAATTGAAGTATGATCCGGTACTTTGTCTCGAACTTCAGCTTGCTCAAAGGACTTCGTGCATAAACTTGTCTCTTTCATAGGATGATCTTCATCTTGATCTGCACACCCTGCCACCCACATTTATGTCCTCCTAAACACGACACGACACAAAATAAAAGAAAAAGATTCGATCTAGACCTAAAAATAAGATACAAAAGAGCACGAAAAACGGGCTCGTCACCGGGCATAAGTATGTAAGGAGGGAGATGTTGTTTGGAACGAAAAAAAAAATTCATGGTTCTCGCTGATATAATATTGATACACTGTCAGTTATAATTATGATACTTTGTTGATACTCAAATACCCTCTCTCCATGTTAGTTGAGTGCTCATACTCAAATATGTTTATACTCAGATATGTCCGTTTTAGTTCATTGTTAATATACTCCAATACCTTAGTTAATTGTTTATGCTCAAATACGTATGTGTTATTCGATTGCCCTACGTTCAAATACCCTATGTTTATGTTTGTGTTTGTTGAGTACACTTTTATGACATGTACGATTGTGTAAGGCTTTTCGCTTAATCAATTTATCCATAATTAATTTAATATAGGGTTTTGCAGATTATAATTAAGATAAAAGTCGTGTGAGTGATGGGGGAAAGAAATTAAGGTTAGGTTAGAGAGTGGAGCAGAGCAGATTAAGTAAGAAGGTTTTATGGTTTTTGTGTATGCATTTTAGATTGTAGCAAAAACTTTAGTTGGTGGATGCTAGTTGTAGGCTTATTAATAGGCGGGTAAAATTCGGTTCAAATCCAGAATCGGTCAAAATTTGCTCATTTTAAAATTATGATTTCGGTTCTGGTTTCGGATTTAGACCAATCCAAACTGACCCAACCCGATAGGTATGGTTCCGGTTCTAGCCCGACTCAATCAATTTTTTCTTCTTATTTTCAATTTTTTTATTTCAGTTATTTGGACTCATTTTATCCTCTTCAACTTGTATATTTTCATTCATAATTTTCTTATATTAGCCTTGACTATTCATAAATATTTTTTAAAAATATCTCAACCTCAATAGTATTGAAAAACGTGCTTAATTAATATTTTTAACCTAATACTATTGTATTATAATCTTATAGTCATTCTAAATAAAGTACTCAACTAATAAACGTACTATTAGTAAAATAAATAGTCAATTAATTTGGTCGGTTTACGTTTACTTCATCAAACTAAAATTGGAAGACAAATATACATCAGTAAATAATATAATTTTGAAATCCAAGAAAGAAATATGTATTTATAGTTAATCACCATATTTCATTGTTCAATTTATATTAAAAAGAATGTAAAAAATATTAATTCCAACGTAAGAAAAATGAAAACACTGGTAAAATTTCGTTTAAAGGTGTAGGAAGGACGACGTGATTCCGATTTCGAAAATTTCAAGACTTGAGGGTTTCAAATACCGTTAGGACTCGGGTTGGGATTCAGAACCGAACAAAATTCTTGGTTATTCTCCCGACCCGAAACCATTTTTTATTTAATTCACGGTCTGGTTCTGGTCTGGTTCCAAAACCGTAACTATTTTAGCGGTTTCGGTCCGAATTTTACCCACTCATTTTAATATTACTTTTTTTTAATATTCAGTAGACGTTATAAAGAATTCGACACGCATATTAAAAAAGTAATATGTTGTGTTTTAAAAAAATACGAGTTAGTATTTTAAAAGTATTTTTTTTCTTGTTAGAAGAGTGAACGATCCAAAAAAGAAACATGATCACGTTTAGCTCGACGGAGTTAGTAATAAAGTTAGTGAAATAAAATATTCCACCTTCTTGCAATCATGGTTTTATTTCCTTAAACCAACTGGCAGCTAACCTTTTCCAACTCTAATTTCAAGTTCAATTAACAAAAACAAACAGTTCACCCAAAAAGTAACTAATCATAACAAAGTACAAAAGAATCGAGCATGTATAAATTAATATGCAATCCAGTATTTGCACTATACTTTCACAAATAACCCCAACATAAATGAATCAAGGTCTCTCTCTGGCTAAGAAGAAAGAGATTGAATGAATCATATCCCACCTCTCTTTAGGCAGTATATATATTACCACTCTACTCCTATAGGGTTGTTAGCCACAAAAAACTAGAAATCAATAATGCTCGACTCAATTGCTCCTGTCATATATCGAACCGAATGTCATGGTACCATATGACATGTTCGTGCTTTGCATCGAAGAAAACTTATCTTGTGTTCCTGATCCAGATGATGATCCGCGAGGTTCATTGCTCGAGGTTCTTGGTTCGATCACACCTGGCTTTGAGAGCTCCCCCTCGTCTACATCAATCTCACCTTTCAGCATTTTCACTACGACCGACATGGAGGGCCGCGATTTTGGAGTAACTTGGGTGCATAGGAGCCCTATCTTGAGATATTTGCAAGCCTCGTCGATGTTGGAGCTCCCCTCGAGACATGCATCCACCAGCTCGGCTAGCGTACCCTTCTCGTGAAGAGTCCATGCCTGAGAAAGAGAATGATATCAAATCATATTTCAACCGTAGAAACAAGCATTCCCATGGTGTCCGGCTAAAAGTTCAAGAAATTTCAAATATATGAGCTCAACGAACTATTCTAGCAACTTGTTTTTAACATGTTAACAAAACAATGACATATGCCAAGCACATGATAGTGGTCCCGATATGCTCATCGTAAGGTCCAATGTAAGTAGGGTTTAATAATTATATTAGATCTTACGGGGAGTCCAGAGTCACCAACTGACTCTAAATGAAACAGCAAATGAAAAGGCTTCAAACCATTTCAAGGAGATTTTCTGCTTCTGCATGTAATCTCTTGTCCGTGTGGTTTCTTCCGTTGTGACTTCTTCCACTCACAATTTCCATTAGGAGAACACCGAAGCTATATATATCAGCTTTACGTGTAAGCTTGCCTCGAAACGCATATTCAGGCGCTAAATAACCGCTGCAAAAAGGGACTACTAGTTATCACTAGACCGTGATTTAATTTAAGTACTCATTTAATAAAAAAGTTTAAATAACCAAACTCAAAAATCATATGTTAACCTCAAGGAATTAAAATGGATCTGGATCTAACAATTGATAGGCTAAAACATCTAGTACTGATGATGCTCGTGCATATAGAAAAGGATATGAACTAACTCTGGCATTGTATCAAGATCGCTTAGGTTGATGTGTGTGTGTGTCCTTTCTATTGATTTTTTTACTTCTTTCATCAAACAATTAGGGCAAAATATAAGGCATGCCATCAAGAGAAAATTATCAAGATTAGATGATGATGATGATGATGATCAAGTCAGTTATCATCATTGTGTGAGATAATATTAGTTCCTCCGTCATGTAATAAGCTTCACATTAGACTCATTAAGATGAGTGCAGATAAATGAAGCTCTCATATGTGTTGGACACATTAAACTTTATGTCATCTTCCGTTTTCGCCTATTTAAATGCCTCTTATTTAAACAAGAAATAACGCGATAATATGACTCCAAGGTTCACCAATAAAAATTATATACTAATGCACCAACTTACTGTGTCCCAGCAACACGCGTGCTGACATGAGTCGCATTGCTTGGAAAAAGCTTAGCCAGGCCAAAATCTGAAATCTTCGCATTAAAATCTTTGTCGAGAAGTATATTGCTAGCTTTAATATCTCTATGAACAATATACGGCTGCACCTCCTCATGGAGGAACGAGAGGCCTTGTGCCACTCCTATGCAGATCTGAGACCGTACTTTCCAACTAAACTGAGTGCTACTGAAGCGTCCCCCTACATTACGAGTTATTTAGCAAGATCCAGAAATACAATAGCAAATTAAATGTGCAATGTGTATTGGTAAACCTTACCTAGAAGAGTTCGAGCAAGGCTATTATTTTCAAGATAGCCGTACACCAAGATTCTCTGATCCCCTTCTATGCAGCAACCATACAACTTCACAAGGTTCTCATGCTCCACTCCTGATATGGCCACTATCTCATTTAAAAATTCCTTCACGCCTTGCTCTGACTGGGTAGAGAGAACCTTTATTGCTACTAGAGTGTTATCTTTTAGCTTTCCCTACAAGTTGGAAAGAGCATTTATGTGAAATACTGAGCAGGATAAAAACAGGATGCAGCATCAGATGAAATTCCAAAAGTTAGGATGCAGTGTAGAGTTGAACGATTACCCTGTAGACTGAGCCAAAGCCGCCTTCACCAATCTTATTCGCCACATTAAAATTTTGAGTAGCTACTTGTAATTCTTTGTAACTATAAAGTTTAGTATCCTGAACACTTGAAAAGATTTCTGCATTTGGTTTTGAATTCTATTAGACTTTTTTTCTGCAGATGTAAGGAGATGACAAATAAACGTAATTCCAAAAGATGTATTGAGGCCATGACCCCTAGGAACTGGAACCCGAGATTTTTTCAAATATTTTTTTAGCAAATTTATTCATAATAATCACCTTCATTAATATCCTTGGTTCGTTTCGATGGGAAAGATTCTTTATGACTACAGCACAGAGTGAAGCAACTCATCGCACCAATCAGCATATGTCCATCAAAACTGCAATCTACATATATTCCATGCCCTGCTATAATCATGCATTTGGCACTAATGTTTATATGCTTCACAAAATCATTTATTTAGATGAAAGCAAAAGAAAATAGGGAAAATAAGAAGAAAGTTGAGACATTGCTATTCTGAGCCATCTACAGAGTTTTATCTTGGTATAACTAAATTCACACTTTACGATAAGATGAATAGAAACTGCTTTCCATATGAGAATGGGATTGCAACAACAAAGTCAATTAAATCAAGGATAAACTAGAGATAGGTGTTTAGTACTTTTAACAGAAGCACCTAAAGTACTGGTGGACAAAAGCAATCTCTGAATTCTAAACGAAGTGCGGGACGACTAAATTCACAATTTACAATAAGATGAACAGAAACCGTGTTTCATACGAAAATGAGACCGTAACAACAAAGTAAAGAAAATCAAGGATAACCTGGAGATGTTTTAGGAATTTTAACAGAAGCACCTAAACTACAACTAAATTCACACATTACAATAAGATAAATGAAAACTGTGTCTCATACAAGAACAGGATCATAACAACACAGTCAAGGAAATGGAGGATAAACTAGAGATATATGCTTACAAGTTTCAACGGAAGCACCTAAACTACTGCAATACAAACACAAGAGTTCCAAAATGGGAAGTCCAACAAAAGGGAAAAGACCTTTAGTGTTCCATTACATTATGCAACAATGCAGCAGATGGAAGTCAAAACTGAAAATGAAGAATACACTATTTTCTCGTACTTAGTCTCTAAAACTAATGGTCTCATCCGCGCCTTTTATTGATCAACATCCCCCCAAGAGATGGGGAAAATAAAATTCAATAGCAGGAAAAAAAACAGTTAAACACTCTAAGCTACTTTAAAGATTTTTCTTCAAGAATTCAGGTGGAAAAAAAAGCCCATGAAGATATTCTGCAGATGTTAAAAGTAATTACCTGCAGTTGGTTTGAATAAAGCGCAATATGATCAGAAACTAATAGCTCAAGAATGCGCCAATACATATGATCCGTTAAGTAAACCATTACGTTTTTTCAAGAATAAGTTGGAAAAAGGCGAAAAAAGGCAAACTTTAAACTCGAACACAATTCCCAGAAATTGAAAGTCGTAAAAAGACGGGTATCGAAACGGGAAAAGTCATGCATCATCTATTCATCACTGTATATTACAGTAAACAACAATAAGCAAATTTCAAGAAGCTAAATTCGGGCAAGAGAGCTGACCTAGGGACGGACTACCAAAGAATGGAATGCTGAAGAGATTTGTTGTTTGGAAAAATGGTCTCAAATTAAATAATGAGAGAGATGATTATGAACGAACAATCAAAGACTCTGACCATTTAGGTCGATGATGAAATTAAAGAAAAAGAACTAATTGGTCGCAATCATATTAATTCATCTTTATTTATTTTAAAATTGAGGCCGTTGACTTGTAGAACATTGCTATCCATTGCCAACCAATGTTTTAAAAATCAAATGGACGGAAGCTTCGGTCAATTTACTCAGAAACTGGTTGGTTCGATCGGTAAAAACTGGCAAAATACTGGTTCTGGTAGAATCAGTCATTAAGGAACCGAGTTCTTTGGGGT
Source organism: Leonotis leonurus (assembly GCA_026898415.1). Taxonomy (NCBI): domain Eukaryota; kingdom Viridiplantae; phylum Streptophyta; class Magnoliopsida; order Lamiales; family Lamiaceae; genus Leonotis; species Leonotis leonurus. Next base: position 2,425,282 of record JAPKLX010000031.1, read on the forward strand.
AATTTTTCTTTTTTGAAAAAAATATTGAAATATTGATTTAACTCATTCAATATATTCATCTGAGTTTACAAATTTAATTTTAAAAATTGATATCAAATTGTTTTATTGGAGTCCTTCTTCGATAGAATTATTTAAACTTTGAATGTGGGAAATAAGTTATTCATTTTACTCAAATTTTATTTTGATGGGGTATCTTAAAAGTTTGATGTGTGATTCGTAGAACTAATTATCATGGACCAATATTTTAAAAGAGGGCAATTGGTAAAAAAAATAGGAAACGATCTTGTCCTTCCGTTACAATAGATCTAATGGTTGTGATTAATCTCTTAATTTTCGAAAATTAGGTTTGAAAACGTGTTGCATCATTAAATTACAATGCAAGAAGGTCATTTAAGTAAAAAATTCAGCGGTTCCTAAAATCAAGGGATTCGAAAATTGATATGATATCATTAATTACGGAACTGGAAAGAGAAAAACTTGACCAACCGCCGTTTGTTTATTGTTGCACTGTATATTCAATGTAATTTGCATTAGATATATATATATATATTGTTGCACCGTAAAGTTTCGTAATTTGCATTACACACACATATATATATATTGTACTACCATTTGAAAATATTTGGAGAAATTTATGGGATAACATAATCTTCTAAAAATATTTGAAAATTCCCCTAATTTCGAATTACAAGAATTTTAATTGGAAACGCAACCGAAAACAATTTCATTGCATGCAATACCGATTTATGTGATGTTGATTCACAATCAAACGTTTGATGCATTACGTCATATTTATTGATGCATTGTAATATGTAAAAAATCATAAATTGATTGATACTGAAAATATTTCATTTTAATCTAAATGACAATACAATTTACATCTATATATCAATATATCAATGCAATTCACATGTACGTGTTAGTGCAATATAATATTATTAAAGGGTACAAAGATAAAATAACATTGCAATTTATATGTGTATGATAATGCAATTTATATCTACATGTCAATGCAACGTCGAATCCCGGCGAGATCGCGCCGCCGACTTCAGATTCATTCCCTTGATCGCAAGGTTCTTGACGGCGTGGACAAGCGGCAACAGCGTTTCCCGACGCACTCGAGGAATAGAAGCAACACTGCAGAGATGATTATCCAACAGTCAATCTCTTCGTCGCTAAGGCCAAAAGAACCACCAAAAATATCTTCAAAATCTATATTAAAACCCCATTAGCATCTCCATCGCCGTCGCGCTCCTTCGCATCCAATGCAACTACTGCTTCGACGCTGCTGATGTGCCGCACACATTTTGTTCGCTCCACTAAGAGACAAAGACGGAGGCAGGGGGTGGTGAACGATGTTGCAGCCGCGGCGATCCTGCAAGCGACGGCAGTGGCGGATGAGAAGAGGGAGGTGTAAGAGATGGGTCCAGAAGTCAATCTAAATTATCATATAATTCTTCTAGCAAGATTCAACATTTAATTCACCTATTTAAATTCATTAATCACGAATTATGGTAAATGAAATCTTGTAATCATGCATGATTTTACGTTATAAAAATATAATAATAATATCTAGTTAAATCCCTATAAAATAGCAAATGTTGATTCTCTTTCATAATATAAAAATTAGATGTTTAACTTTTTGATTGTATTTATGTCATATTTTAATCTTGTATCATGTTTAATGTATATCAAATAAAGACATGTGGTCTCATTTGTTAGAAGCGGTTATGCGCACTCAAAATAGGTGCGGGATTAGTTGGGTAATTCATTCATGATATTGTTATTATTGCTTGTAAAAAGTTTCTCAATTGAATACAATCAGGGGCGGATCTACCCTTTACTTGCACCGGGCTTTAGCCCAGTGTAAGTCCAAAATTTTTAGTGTTATATATGTATATTTTTAAGGTCCAATATAATATTAGTCCACCCCAAAAATTTTATGCATGTATAAAATATAGTGTTAAGAAAAATTTTATTTTTCAGCCCACCCCAAATGAAAATTCTAGATCCGCCCCTGAATACAACAATTCTTCTTTTCCGTCTCATTACATTTGTATGATTTCCTTTGTGAATTCAATTTATTTGTTGATTTGATGAGTTGTGAGAATATCGACCTAAACATTTGGTAATCAGAATCACGCTCTTCATATGCCAAGGAAACCACAAATGGAGAATAGAGCGGCAGAGCTTAAATTTGTATGATTTCTATCGATAAGATTCACCTAGTCCAAGTAATTAACCACTTCAAACTTAAAGAATTTAAGTAAGAATATTATTGAATCATCTACATCTCTTTATTCATTTTTATTCACAAAGTTTTTGTGAATCCATATAACTTTAGTTCTTCTAGTCTATTTGTCGAAACAGAAACTACAGCATATATGACACATGTAAAAAATATTTTATCTTAAAATCCTGATTATTATAATAAAAAATTACTTAATTTAAATGTTATCATCTTCCTTTTTTATTATAAACAATGCAATACTCTTAACAATGGTATCAGGATTATTGCACATAATATGATGAAAGGGAAGTATGAAAAGGTAAAAAGATTTAAATGATGTTGGGCCATAGTCATGGATGGCATTAGCTGGCTTAGCAGCAGCAGCAGACCTCCACTTGTTACTTGTTACTTGTTACTAAACAAAGTAAAAGGCTTCACTCGTAGTATAATTTAATTAATCAAAACTCAGTCAAACACCATCGCCATATTCTTTATGCTTTATCAAATTCAAACATAAACACAACCAATTGAGAATCAACGTAGATAATTTCAAAATCGATTATTAGACATTGATCTCTATGGCATCATTTAACCAAAATTGTGAGTGATTTATTCTTTTTTACCATAAATAATAGTAGAACATAGGAGAATATGTTGAACATCAAAGTGACATCAATTTGATTCTTCTCACGTAGTAGTAAAAAGTATCCAAGTTTATCCTCCTTTTGGGAGATTTGACAATTACACATTTCGTGATGGGAAAACCCCAGTGCAAGAAGAATTTTAAGACAAGATACGACACCTGATATTTATTGTAGCTTTGCATATAAACACACACATGAGCACAATTATTTCCTTATACGCCTGTCAAACAATATACTGAGTAAAAAGTAATCAGAGCCCTATATACCAAAACCTCGTTGTTGATTCATTAATAATCACTCTCAAGCAAGACAACAGGTTTACAAGATGGCAGCAGTGATCACATCAACACATAAACGTGATTTAACAGACTAGCTCCTCGTGTGTCTCAACTAAACATAGCCGTTATTTAAGTAAAACTTACCACAAGACATCGTTCATACAGTATCTACTAGTGCACAAAAATCATGGCCTTTGCGAGCTCAAGGGCTTTCTCCCGTCCAAAGAACTTTTCAACTATCACCAGTGCAAACTCCATGGTGGTTCCAGGTCCTCGACTCGTGACAAGATTACCATCTACCACCACTCGGTTTTCTGCTTCGCTAGGGTCTGATAATTTGTTGCACAAAGCAGGAAAAGCAGTTGCTTTTTTACCCTGCAAGACAAGAATCAAGATAGATTCAACTGATAAGAAACTGTTTAATTCAACTCAATTTAATTTGTAGGTTTTATGCTGTTGTTGATGCAAGCCCCGGGAGCAGTTTCTTCATCCTCTTGAAGTGTGAAATTCAAAACTTCCATCTTGGAAAAGATATGCAGAGAGAACATAATATACCTTGAGCAAACCATGGGGTTCAAATACTAAAGCTGGCGATGCACATATTGCACCGTATAGTTTATTCGATTCTCTTTGTTTCTTCAGCAAATTTACTAGCTTCTCTGACTCTGTGAAGGCTTGAGCTCCACCAAGTCCACCCTGTTTGCATATAAGGTTATGCGTTTGAATTGACTTTTTATTGCATATTAGCAGATACCTACAGCAGAGTACCATCTCTTACCGGTAAGACGATAAGGTCAAATGAATTGTTGATGATTTCATCTAAGAGAACATCAGCAACGAGTTTAACATTCCTAGAAGCCTCAATTTCAAGTTTATCTCCAACAGATGCCACTACCACTTCTGCTTTTGCTCGTCGGAGTACATCAATGATGATAACAGCTTCCATCTCCTCACTCCCATTTGCAATAGGCACAAGAATCTGGCAACAACCATGTATTATTCATCACTTCCTATAGCAGTAATTTGGAGAAAGCAGACAGTCTAGTATGTTGACTCATTCACAACTAAAAACAGCTGCACGTAAATGTAGTAGAATACTTGTGGGAGTCTTCTCACACATCAGCCCACAATAAACTACATTGCATATAATTAAACCAGATCCAAATTGAATACGCACTGCATGTGATCATGATATCTTTAAAGAACTTCCTCACAGACAAGAAAAGAGACACAGTGATCTATGGACCACACCAGAAGAAAGAATTGTGTAATCAACCTTAGGAGAACTATCAAAAGTCCACTTGACAGCATTTAGCTCGGTAAAAGTATACTCATCCCCATGATTTGATCGCAATACCTGGAGACAAAAACAATGCATAAGGAATTGCCAGGAAATAAATTGGACATCGCAAAGAAGCGGACATGTTCAGACCCATATCAACATATGCCATAATAAGAAATTAAGAAGTAATAGCAACATTTATCAATTATGAAATGAAAAACAGAGGTAAATCGACAAAGCACTAGTCACATGGTAGCAAGTTGACTCAGGGGTAGAGCTAGACATGTTGGGTTGGAGGGACTAAGGAGAGCGAGCTTTATGTTAGGAAGGGCCAGCCTTCTGCTTGTATTTTTTAGGCTGAATCACCACGAAGGGATCCAGTACACAGTCAAAGATTGATCTCAATTCCCGAAAAGAGGGATCAGGACAGCAGGAAATAGCTGCAGCAGCCAGGAAACTTTTCTAAGCCTTCTTTGAGTTTGAAGATTTTGATTTGTTGGTTTGGAAAATGTCCAAAAAGATAACGGAATTAAAAGAAATAAGATAATGGATCACAGAAGGGCCAGTATGAGGATACACCCATGACCCGTACAACAACTCTAAACATTCAATCTAAGATTATCTAAACCTGTCAATGTTATCAATTGTTCCAAGTGTAGTCTCTTCTCAACTCAAAGGAGAAGCTTTTGATTCTCCATTTCAGTCACCCAGTAGTTCAATTCCTTTTTCTAAAATCTAAATCCATCCAAGTAATTGCTCAAACAGCATCCAGAACAACATAATTTTTAAATTCAAAAAATGAACTTATAAATGGATCGTGTAACATCGCTTCTATATATGACATTATAAAGTAAAAGACAAAAGATAGTGGAAATACCATAGGACCAGAAACTTCATCAGCCTTTTCTTTTCCACACAGTAGATCAACCAGGGAAACAGCATATTCCATTGTTGTACCAGGTCCACGACTCGTCACTACTTTACCATCCTTCTGCACCCTAGATTCAACTGCAGATGCAGAGGATGGCAACTGCTCCATGAAAGACGGGTAGCAAGTTGCCTGTAGAAGAATCAAAACGTCCCACATCATCAAAACTTCATTTCCAAATACGATTTTTGCTCATAAATCCATGTAAATGAACGGTACACGAATTCACAGAGCTTATGCTTGTTCTCACCTTCAATCCCTTCAGCAGGCCCCACGACCCAAGAGCCACAGCAGGAGCTGCACATATTGCAGCGTAAGGCCGGCCTTCTTCAGCCTGCTTTTTCACAATGCTCTCCAATGTTTTGCAATCCCTGAGTGTGGTCGAACCAGGCATTCCTCCCTTAACAAACACAGTAAACAATTGAATTTATAATACAAAATTGATAAGTACGAGATTAAATTACATTTATTTAGTCTAGAAAAAAAAAGAAAACAATATCCAACCGGAAGAGAGATGAGATCAAAAGCAGTATTCGCGCAGTCGGCAATGAGCGAATCGGCGATGATTTTGACGCCGTGAGCGGCGTCAACGCGGAGCTGCTTCTCCACGGAGGCAACCGTCACATCGGCGCCGGCTCGACGGAGCACGTCTGCCGTAACCACCGCCTCCAGCGGCTCCGTGCCGTTGGCCACCGGAACCAAAACCTAGACATCAATTGAAACTTAAGCTCAAGCTGATGTCAACAGAACTCGTGACAATAAAATCTGGAGCAAATGGCGAGAATAGAGTACCCTTTTAGCAGCGGAAGCCATGATCGAGGAGGAGAAGCGAATCTTTGGTCGAGGAATGGAGTGTGAGGAGCGAAGGAATGGTTTAGAAGGAATAGGAGGGAGTGATAAATGGGGGCAGAGAGGGAGAGGGGTGAGGTGTCGCATCCTTAATGCCGCCATTTTAAGGCTGCTCACAGTTGATACAACTCTCTCGATATATCAATAAAATATTAATTGAATAATAAAAGGAATAAAAGTGTTATTTCCGACGTCGTTTCAGGATTATGGCGGTGCATACGGTACGAGTTATGAGTAGCGATTTGTTAATAAGCTCAATTTTTATAATTTGAGTTTTATAATAAAATTTTAGTTATTAAATATACTACAACATATTAAAGGTGTAGGTTGTATAATAATTATTTTATTATAGTAAACTCAAATAATAATTATAAATATAAAAATAAAAATCTAATCATTTGTGTTTACGAATAATTAGTTATAAAATTAAAAGATATCGTTAATAAAGAGTGATTGAGGAAACTTAAATATATAATGACTATATTTTCTATAACATTTTAAGTGGTTAATATTTGAAATTGGTATATTAAAACGATTATTTTAACCTTTTTCTATTTAAAAGTGATATAAAATAATAAATTATTATAAATATTATTTACAATAAATTATCTTACGTAAAATGTAGTGATAAAAAATCACGTTACCTTATAATTTATTAACATAATTGCAAATTTTTGCTACTTAAAAATTATATCGTTGCAAAATATATGTGTTACGTGAAGACTCATCCCGTGTAAAATTTATTGGTACATAATCACTCTATGTCATTAAATAATAATTTTTTTTCGGATAAAATATTTATGTGAATCAAAAGTAGAAATGACAATCGGATACGACACATATGAGTACTGGCTATTCATATTCGTACTCATACCCGCAAGGGTATAAATGACAACTTACGTGCGATTATCTAACAATAATTGATGTGAGTTAGAGACACATTTGATATCCACTCTAATGAAGTTTTACAGTAGGCTAGCAAAGACTCAATTTTTAACTTCAAAATGCCTAATGTTACAGCAGATTCTTGTTTTTCTATGTTTAAAATCACAACCATATGTACCCAATTTTACCTTGAGGTTTAGCTTACCAACAATTGTACTCACATTTTTCTTTATAGATTACACATCTGAACTTTGATAAAACAATATATATATATGTAACGTTTACTTTGCATGATAAGATGTATTGATAAAACTAATTCAAACTAATCTTATGTTTACTTTGATGTATAAATGATAAATTATTTGATTTTTGAACTAATTTAATAATTTTATCATTCAAATACTCAATCATATATTTTATCAATTTAACTTATCAAGAGGTCTTGCTTCTTTTTTTTAGTTGGATTGTTTGTCCAAGTTGCTTTTCTTTTTGTCGAACTCACTTCCTAAACGAACCAGAGACAATCCGAATTGATCTTGTAAACTCAATGTAAACGCCTTCATAGAGTACACAATTAAACTTGTGAGCACATTTTAACTTTAAACATTGCACAATTGAGTTTTTACCAACACATAATTCCACAATAATGTTTTTGGACACAATTGGGTTGTATGGCACAATAAGGGAATATAAATACTCTATTTTAAATCTAGAGTAATATACGAAAAAGAGCAATCACGCAAGATCGAAAACATACTATACCAACAAAGCTAGTTCATCAGAAGTGTTACATTTTTTATCTAACTTTTCTAGAAATACTTTGTTTTCATTAGAACATTTGAGAACTAGTATTTATAGCGAGTGTGTGATTCCATTGTAAAATCACATAGTTAAAAAACTCTCCAATTTATTATAAACTCTCGAATCTCATCAAGATCATGGACGTTGGAGGTTTATCTTCAAACCATGTAATAATTTATAATATTGTTTACTGCTTTATTTATTTCTCTTAATATTCATTGCATATTTAAATAAATTTCTTATTTAGAGAGTTACTTCTTTACCATCATATGTTCGTATCTAAACTTCTGAACTGACAGTCATAGTTCAGTGTATAGTAAAAATTCACTCAATGTTAAAAGCGAATTATTTTTAAAACTAGTATATCGTTTCCCCCAACCATGATACTCTCTTCGGGACCAACATTTTATTCTTTATTTCTTCATGTTTATCATCTCATTCTCCATGGTATCCTTATTTTGAATTTAAATCAAGTACAGTTATGACATCAATTCCTTCAAGAAATATGAATTAATTTTCCTCGTTCATATTAACTTGTCATGCTATGGATACCAATAAGTTGTAATATTTTTTTTATAAAGAATAAATTATCATGATCTTGTTTTATTTTCTCCAAATGTATTTAATAGTCATGAGAAGTAGCCGATTACTCCATAAATTGATGGTGAAAATTTTCATTTATTTATATAAATATATTTTTCACATTTACTAATGAAAACAAATTATTTTAATTGATTATAATTGCATCCACATGAAGAGTTCGAGGTATTACGAAAGGATTAACCGTTAAAAAAAAAGGATGTTTAATCAAAAGTTAGATGTCATAATCCATTAAACGAGAAATCATATTGTTGGTGAGAATGCTAAATTTTTTAAAATGGAAGCATGTGTGATACTAAAACAATATGCACCATTTGGTCGTGATCGTTGGATGAATATCCAGAAGAAAAAATTTCAAGTAATGTAGGTATGTGTAATATTTTTCTCATTTTCAAATGTATATTTATATAATTTTTTTATGTTTATGTAAAAGTTTAATCTTGAAAATAACATCATAAGTGACGAAAGTGGTGTACTCTCAATAAAATTCTTAACCAAAGAATCAGTAACATCCATGTAACAACAATTATCAATAAAATTAGCAAAATGTGTAGTGTGACTCTTGTGAGCAGAAAAAGATACTTAATCATTAAAGACAGACATTTTAATGGTACCATTTTTCACATCAATTAAAGTATTCGTGGTAGCCATAAATTATCAATAAAATTAGCAGAAGGTGTAGTGTGACAGACATTTTAATGATACCATTTTTCACATCTCGGTCGTTGACCCTGGCGCTCGACTCCTCGCCTGCGGCTCCGCCATGGGGCATGCGAAAGGCCTAGTCAGCGGTTTCCTGGGTTCCGCGACCACTGACTTGTGCTCTCGGCCCTTATCTTCATTCTCTCGTTATTTCTCCATCTTTTCTTGTCTCATTTCCAACTTTAGCACTCGTTTGAGCTTGTGATCCTAAAACATAAAATGAAACATAAATCGAGCCCAAATTACTATGCAAAATGGGAAAAGTACGAAAATAAAGATGATGACTAAACGAGTTTAGACGACCAAAAATGGGCTAAACAATTGTCATGAAACTATTTGGTTGAATGTGATGCAAATATTTAACTTGATGATTCTTTAATGTGAGATGAGATGTGATTTGAGATGATGATTTTACTTGGTATGATTGATAAATTATTAGTTTGGATTGTTTATTTAATAATTTTGTAATGTTTAACTCATTCGTGCAATGTTAGAAACACAAGCATGTACTCTCGAGTGTGATCGCGTAAACTAACATTTATTTTATTTTATTTATCCATAATTTTGAAATTTAAAATGAAAATTTATATATTTTCGTACAATATCGTTTTATCACTCATGACATACATTTGTTAATATGATCATAGTTGATGTGTTAATGTCAAATAAGTATATAAGTAAATATAATTTTCATATTTTATAATTTTATATTAAAAAATATTAAAATATACTATAATCAATAAATTATAGTAAAAAAGTGAGAATGTCAAAATTGTAGTATTATTTATTAACATTACATGTCATCATATTATCCACACATATTGACAATGTTGGTTGTAGACGCACTACAAAAAAAAGCGCCACTGGCGACGGAAAAATCCGTCTTTAGCAAAGGAAAACCGTCGTCCCGGAGGGTTAGCGACGGACTAACGACAGATTTTTTCCATCTGTATTTCGTTTGTCATTAGCCCATCGGACGACGGAAAAGAGAGTCCGTCGTTAGTTAACGACGGACTAATGACGAATTTTATCCGTTGTTAGGCACGACGGACTGTAATTCCGTCGTCAGCTTCTCCCGGTGGCCGTTGACGGTGCTGGAAACCTAACGACAGGGGAGGCTGATAAGAGGGAAAGGAGGGAGCACTACCTCCTCCCTGCTGCTGAGACATACACCGCATCATCTTGGTGTACTGAGTCTGCATGAGCGCCATCTGCTCAGCCAATCTCTGCTGCTCAGCAAGGTACTCACGGCGCTCGCGATCTTGCTTCTCGACTCGGCGCCGCAACTCCTCAACCTTGTCTCTGGATGCTCGTGATGTGGATGACGATCCCCCAAATTTGGATGCTCTCAAGACCTTCGCGGCGCCTCCCGTGCCGAACATCCTCTTCTTCTTGTCCGAGCCGCCAAGAACCTCCAGATACAGCTCATTTATGTCGACTGCATCGTGGTCCCCCTCGGGTAGCTGGGCCCGTTCCTCGTCAGCAAGGCGAAACACCTCAGTCTGCATGTAAACGAGAAATGAACATTTGTTAGTATACATATTATAAATGTTGAAAATATAAATTATATATATATATATTATTTTGAAATTAAAACTTACCGCTATCGCCTCAGATTTCGGATCGGTGTATGTCCCGTCCGCGTATCGATGCTCATCGAGGAAGGAGTCGAACATGCAGTCAATCGGAGCTACTCCCCTCTCACGACCCTATGCATGAAATCACAATGGAGTTGTGTCATTGAAACATGTGTATATGAATTAAAATTGTACAACATAATTATAATTATTAGTTAAAGTATATTATTACCTTTTCCTCAGCTCGTTGCATGACCGACTTAGACCCTCCCCTATGCTTGATAGGACGAGTACCCGGTCCCTGAGGCTCATACATCCAGTTGCGCCTCGCTGCCTGGCATTTGGCAACAACATCATCCCGGGACCAGTAAGCGAGTCAACCCATCCACACATCATCAGTCCACCACCCAGGCTTCCCACCTCTGGGTGGCGGATCATTCATCCTCCTCTTTATCCCGCAGATATAATCCTTATATCTCTCCTGAATCTTATCATACCACAGCTCCCGAATCTTGGCATCGATTGCCGGTTCCCAAGTAAACTTTTTCTAGCATTGAAAACGTATGTTAGAAATTGTAGTTATAAGTTATAATTAAGAATGAATTTGAAAGTTTTAGTAAATTTTTGAACCTTAAACTCCTCCCAATATCGTTGTCTCACGTCCTCAGGCGTGAGCTTCCAACTGTATCCAGTCGGGTTGGGAACTATCTTAAATAGTTTCCAAATGTAATCTCCCGGATCGGCATGCGGGTAAAATCCCCTACATAAGTAATTTTAGATTGATTTATGTTAGATTTTTGAATAACTAATTAAATAATTGTCAAAATTGAAGATGTGATTGCATTTACGTACCCCAGCTCACTCACAGAGAGAACAAAGTCACCTGTGGGTCTATGCTCTCCCTGACCATCAGTGTCAGAGCCAGAAGACGGACGGACCTTCAAAGTCATCAGACGAGCCACAAAAGACAACTGAGTGTGGTTCTTACACCCAGGGTATAACTCTTGATCGGCAGCGTCCAACAACTCGTACAACAACTTTGCTGTAGCGTTTGGATCTTCCTCTATGTCTGGGTTGTTAAAATTGGGACCCCCGAGTTCATGAACCATCGCGTGGTATGTCATGTATTCTTCTTCGGGTTCTACATCTACGTCGACACGTGTTTCTTGAGCATATGAAGGTATTTCATTTTCACCATGAAACCTCCAAATCTCGTAACCTCGTGTGAAACTCTTTTTAGCGAGATGAAGTTGTACAACATCTGTACTTTTAAAGTATATATTCTTACACTTCACACACGGACACTTAATTTTTTCTCCATCCATTAACTGAGGCTGACTACTTCCAAATCTTAAGAACTCCTCAAGCCCAGCAATGAAGTGTGGATTAAATCCCCCATTCGGAAGTAAACGCAGATACATCCAATCTCGACTCATTTTTATAACCCTGATTATTAATAAGTAGTATTAAAAAACGGAAACAAAGTTAAATTAGTTACGGAGAGGGCAAGACTATTAGTTTTGTATTAATTAAATTACACATTTAATAAGGAAATAGTTTTTGTGATAATGAAAGGAGATTGCTTTATGTAAGTTGAATAGAGAAGTTGAATCATTTGGAGTTCAATAGAGAAGTTGAATCATTTGGAGTTCAATAGAGAAGGTGAATAATTTGGAGTTGAATAGAGAAGTTGAATCATTTGGAGTTCAGTATAGAAATTGAATTATTTGGAGTTGAATAAAGGGCGATAATGTATTGGTAAATTATTTGGACTTTAATAGAGAGAGGGAATATCGTTACGTTTAAAATGTTTTGTACGTCATTGATTTGCATTTATGAATTACATGCTGATGCTTAGATTGTTTGATGCTATGCATTTGGAGATCATGATCATTTCGGTCATTAATAAGGGTTACATGTTACAATCAAGATTTTTATATGCGATTATTTAAACTACATAAGTAATTGTGTCTAATCTAACCAAGTCAGCTAAGGTCATCAAACTATCCCAACATGCATGTCATATATATATATATATATCATCAAAACATAACAACAACTCGTGCATCTCATCAAATTATCACAACATATATATCGAAATACAACGAGGTTCGTAGAATAATTACTGATCATATTGGGAGATGATCCTTAAGACATAATCAAAATCTATCCCAAAGGGAGAAGATCCTTAAGAAATTAATTATGTCTATCCCAATGTCATAATATATATATATAAATACCGCAACTATTAATCTAAATTAAGATAATTAATAATCTTAAACAAACTTGACCTAAACAATTTATTACGTCCAACCAAATATATTTAATTACCTAATTAATTACATATAATTAACCTAAGTGTTGGGAACCCCACAAGTTTATATTGTTTTGATGATGTAATTCGAAACAACACTTGGTTAAATATTTTGTCTTAAAAATAGTAATTAATGTCATCTGTTAAGGAATAAGCTAACATATAACAGGAGCAGATAGTAAAGTTTTCACTATCTGTATTATCCTTTGTAAAAGCATTCCTGGACACATTAATTATAAATATTCTACTAGATTTGTGTTTATCACAGCGATATGTTTCTAGTACAGGTAGCTGTCACTAATTGTGTAGTATTTTTTATGATCTACCTGTTTTGATATTAGCCTTTACATCTGTTCTTTTCTTATTCACTGCTCCCCAAGAAAGAAAAGACAGCGAGCTATGAAGACTACAGCGAGCTGTGTGAAGAGATGCTGTCAACAAATGATAATGGAACAGATCATGATTCACTACCTGTCCATTCTTACTACAAGAAGGAAAACAGCAAGCTGTGAAGTCTACAACGAGCTGTGTAATGAGACCAAGTCTTACACAGCAAGCTGTGTTCTAAGTGCTGTATTCAATAAAGCAGGAAGCAGACAGTGGTCAACAACAGCTAGTACTCAACAAAACATGACAGCGAGTAATCTTGGCCACAACAGCTAGTGACCAAGTATTTGACAGCAAGTACTCGTAAAATTACAACAGCAAGTGAATCAAGACCTTGCCAACAGCAACTAGAACTTATGTTTGCAAAGGTACAGCGAGCTGCTCATATCACGAAGGAACAACGAGCTGTTCAATTCAAATGAAACGAAGAGCACATGTTCAAACATACAGCGAGAGGAAGCTCTTCTTATCATTATGGTGGACTGCCGACTTACCTAAATTAGTCATAAGTCATCCACTCAGTGTGTTGTCACATCAACGGTATGTTTTAAGGAATGATGTACAAGATTTTCAAACATCTCTGTATGGTGAATCATTCCCAGTATGGCAATACATTGGGAAATCGCGTGAAAGGTGGTAACAACTCTCATTTGGCCGCGCGTGCATCAACAACTCTGACATGCATTTAATGCCGCCATTAATGCGTTGAAAATAGAGGCCATCGTCTCCAACGGATAGTTTCTTCATTGAGGCTATAAATACCACCTTCACTTCCAGAAAGAGACACGAGAATTCAAGCAATCAAAGCCTAAACTCTGCTCAAATATCTTCAAAGCTCTCATCGTTCTAAACACTCCACCTACGAATTCTCTGAGTGTTCATCAGTTGAAGATTACTTTCTGGAAATTTGTTCTTACATTATTCAAAGTTTAGGATCTAGTTTTGATCCAAAGGTTGTATTATTTTAGATTGTAGTTTTCAATCTAGAAGAAGTGTAATCACAAGTTTTTATCTAGTTTTGATAAAGTTTGTGGCTCGTACTCAACGAGTAAAAAGAAAGGAGATATTAGTTGATTTCGATCTAGCTTTTATCGAGCCGTGGACGTAGGGAAGTTTATCCCGAACCACGTTAACTCTTGCGTTCTTTACTTTCTGTTTTACTTCATATTCATCTTCTTCATAATCGCATTAAACTTGTTTATCTCTAATATATTGGTTAAGAAAACGTTTTCAACAAAAGAGCATTAACCACCGAATTCCGCACACAACATTAATCAAGATTAACTTGTAAAGTTTTTCTTAATTAACTGTTACTTTACACTTAAGGTATACTTGAGCTAAGTTGACTCTTCTTAAACACGAAGAATCTTCTTGCTAAACCAAGTCTTCTTATATTCTAAGATTGCTTAAACCTTATCTATCAAAAACAAAAACAAGAAAACCTATAAGGTTGGAATTGGTGTATTCCCCCCCCCCCCCCCCCCCTCATACACCAAACTAGCTCTTTCGGGTCCAACACTAAGTAATTAAATAAGTACATTATTATAATTTAATTACCTTTCACCGAAGTAGGGAGCGCCGGAGCAGCAGAAGGCGGCTCGGAAAGGCTGAGAGATGAGTCGGGTGGCGACATGCGTAATTAAATAAATCCTAATTAAACATTTAAACATATAATTAAACTAACGCTCAATTAACAAACTAATACTAATTAACAATTTAAACTAATTAATTAAGAATTTAAACTAAGATATACTAATTTACATCAAGCAAACAAATTAGCCAATTATCCATAACACTAACACTAACTAAACTAATTTGTTTTGAATTAATTACAATAATTAGAAAAATTATTCAAATTAGTCAATTAACCAAAGTAATTAAACTACTTAAATAATTAAACTAAGTAAACAATTAAACTTATACTAATTAACAATCAATTAACAATAATTTAATTTAACACTAAAACCACAATTATCAAACAATTAGCAACAATTAAAATAAATTTAACAATTAACTAATTTAAATAACAATTAACTAAATAATTAATCCAAATTTTCAAATAATTTAGAAAATTAAAAACAACAATTAACACAAAATATATCAATTAACCACAATTATCAAATAATTAACAACAATTAACACAAAATTAACAATTAATCACATTTATCAATTCACACTAATTTAACAATTAACTAATTTAAATAACAATTAACTAAATAATTAATCCAAATTATCAAATAATTCAGAAAAAAAATAAAAAATAAAACACATACCTGCAGACGGCGGCGGCGAAGCAGCTAGGGGCCAGAGGCGCAACGTGGAGGCGAAGATTTCTACTCCGGCGTGGAATTTAAACTGGTAAAAAATGAGAAACCGAGATACATAAAGATAGGGGAAGGGAAAATGGCAAAATATACTTACCTTGGTGGAAGGAGCTTCGATTTCGCCGGAGTGGGAGAATCGCTGGAGAGATGTTGATTTTGGGTGCGTGGGTGTTCTGTTTCGCGAAAGAGTATTCTGCCCGATAAATAGGGTGGGACGACGGACTGGGCGACGGACCTGTCCGTCGTCCGCTATAAAAATAATTAAAAAAAAAAATTAAATGTTAACGATGGACCTAAGTCCGTCGTCCAGTCTGTCGTTAACATTGGCGCCATCTTACGCGCCAAAATAACGATCGCTAGTCCGTCGTTAGCCAAATTCGTTAAAGTCCTTCGCCAGCGGACGTCGGAAAACCATTCCGTCGTCAATTCCGTCGCCATTTTAAGGTTTTTTTGTAGTGACGAGTGATATTTTTGTCTTTTCCTATCCACAACAAATCATTATGCTCGAATCAAGATATATTCAACTGTTTCATGAGAATCACAATTACACATCCCTAATTTATCCTAGTAATTACAAATTTCAATGTAATTTTAAACGTGGTAAAACTTATATTTAAACACTAACATCAACAATTCATAATTTTTATTTTAATGTCTTTTCAATTGTGTCCTAAAGAATCGAAAACTGTGTACTTAAGAATAATTTGTAAAAAATAAAATTTCATCATTTAAATTGTGATATACATGTCATATTAATTTTAAAATCTAACAAACATACCTATATAATGTAAACAGGGCGAGATACTTCCAAATACTTGAATATTTTTACAATTACATTTCAATTGGATTTTTTAAAGAGTGATTGATTGTTTTTATGAAAAATACTTCCATATCTCATAAAAAGATGCACCATTTAACCCGACGTGAATTTAATTTGAGTGGTAGTAGAGATACAAACCCACAAAAAAATTTATTAAATGTTAAAATGTAGTTGACTTGACTTGTAGTGGAAATTGTCCCCACAAAAAAAAAGTGTTACTATTAAGGGGGTATTTGGTTGGTAAGATTAAATCTAGAGATTAAATTATCTCATGTTTAGTTTACAAGATAATATTCAAGATTGATTAAAAAGCTATTTAGGATAATTAATACTATTATTTTAAGTCTTGGGCTACCCCTAGTGATAAGTTTTATCTTGGATACAAATCCAAGATTGAATATTGGTACTATATTATCTAATAAACCAAACATAAATGTTAAAGATGAGATCATGTCCAAAGATGAAAGATACAAGTTCACGCGAGCCTTACTAAAATGACAAAATATGCATTTTTTTGTGAGATGGACTATGTCTTATTTTGAAGTTAACAGTCACATTCTTCTTCATTTATCAAGGTATGTCTATCTATCTCTCATACATGATCATTCATTACTTGGTACTTGTATTGAAGGAGAAGAAGAATAAAGAGACGAAATAAATATAAACTATCAAAGGGTTGTAATTTGATTGGACAGTCACATTTTAAACTTTGGTTACGATTTTATTCATAAAACTATCCTTTTTATGGAAGTGTATCATTTTTATGAAAAATGGCTAAAAATATTCAAATTTAATAAAAGTGGCTATTTGTTCATAATAAATTATTTTTTGTAAGAGTTTACTTATATTTGTAATAATTTATAAACGATATTTGTATAAATTATAAAAATATATGTTTCTATTAAAAAATATTTTTTTTGTTCTATTAATTAAACCCTTAATAAAATAAATTCACAAAATTTTAAATGAATCTAAAATAGTGTGATGGATGAAATAATCAGTGTTTTAAGAGTCGCAAGGTGCTAGTCGGACAGTGGAGGGGGAGGGGTGAGAGGGAAGACTAGTGCCTAAGCGGCTAGATAGGAGCATAGGCGAGGCCTAGACGAATCGAATTATATTGTATATTTTTATATCATATTAATATCCTAAAGTACAAACTATATAAACATACATTTTTATAGTTTAATTTTCAAATTCATAATAAATAGTTAAAATCAATATGCTAAATAAAATATAATATTTATAAATTTGAGTGTTCGCTATTGTGAAATAATTTGTAAGAATTTAAGTGTTCTTTTAAAATTTGTAAGAAAATGAGATGTAATAGTTGAGAATGTTAGAAGAAAGAAATACATTAAATAAAAAAATGCCGAACCGAAAAGGGTAGTGATATTGATCCACAAGAAGCTCAAGAAACTCTTGAAGAAACAAAAGCTAGTTTGAGAAAAGTGGAAAGAAAGAGACAAATAATTGAGGCAAATCTAGCTCTCCGACAAGCTAGGACAAGAGTCGTGGTTGTTAGTACAATAATATAACTAGTTGGTGCGTTCGAATAAGCAAAAGAGTTTCTAAAAGCTATTTAGATTGCATTCACTTAACATAATCCAACCAAGTAGAATCCAATTTCTATACAACGCAATTCAAAAAAAAAAATACAAAATCTATAAAAATACAAAAAGGTGGAGCAAAATACAGACGTGCCCTCCTAATCTCTCGTCTGATTAGCGTTTCCTACATCGTCTAAGTCGCCCGAATTACTTTCGAGCGCTTACATAAAACAGTTTGACACATAATTGAGTCGGCAATGCGCGAAATAACACTTAGGCAGTCGCCTAAGCGGATTTTTAAAAAACTGGAAATAATTAATAAATGCGGATAATCTAATCTAAAGCAATCGAAGAAAATATATACCCAAATTGACCTCGTCGGTCGTCAACGAAAGACTTCTAAAATTAGTAAAATTGGTGTAATAAGATAAGATGGGATTGTAAATTGGGACAATGTTATAATTACAAAGCAAATAAGGGAAAAACGTAACGGAAATGGAGGGAGTTTCAAAGCAAAAATAAAAAATAAATTGCTGTAATTAATTTAAAGTTAAGGACAAAAAGAGGTTAGAGAGTGAGAGCAGCAGCTGAGGGGGTGGGGTGGGGTGGGGTGGGTTCTTGCTTGACAACTGTAGGTGAAATGAAATTGGAGCACTATTCGGCCATTCCAAAGCCCCTTTTTTCTTTACTGTTTTTCATCACACGCATTTCTGCGTGATTGTGCGTGTGACAAAAGAGTGTGGGAGACCCACTGAAATGGACCCATTTTTCATCTGCCTTCGATGATTTTATGCGTCGATGTTATCGCATTCTCCTAACGCTCTGCGCTTCCAGATTCGGATGAACCCTAGCTTTCACTGCGGCTGATGCAAATGCAGAGGTGACTTTTGTTTGCTTTGGATTAAGTTTGTGCTGATTTTAGCGGACGCGGCTTCTGAAACTGGAATTTTTTGTCGAGATTTATTTATTTATTGCATTGGAACTTGGCTTGCATTTGTGAGCTTCGATTATAAATATGTGAATTATGAGGTGGGATTTGCTGTTCTCACTCCCTTTTGGGGAGTTTTTGTTTGTGTCCAATGTGTAGCGCGTTTCGGTAGATTTTTTTAGTGCTTTGATCTCGTGGTTGAAAACTTGTAGTCTCGATGCATGGATGACCGCTTGTTTTTCTCTAACATGAAGGAGAGAATTTGTGTAATTTAGCGTAAAAAGGTAAGAATTTCATGCTATGGCACTTCACATCGCTCCTGTTGGAGTAGAATTGGCTGCCTTCCATAAAATCTGCTATTTTTCCCAGCTTTCCTGGGTTTGAGCTGATGTCTGCTGCATACCATCTATCGATGACTATCAGTTTATGTGCATATAGTTTTGGATATCTCCTAGCTAAAAGCATATATTTGAAAACATTGCTATCACTGCTGATGATATCAGTGTAATTGGTTACCTCATGATGAGAGTCCTTACTAAATGGCATTAATTAGTTTGGCATGGGTTCATGTTTTCCTTTTTAGTGTATTACTTTTGATGGAAATAATATGGATACTATTACTAAATGGGAGACTTGCACATTTATGATGGCCCGAATTGGATTTTCTTGACGTGGCGGAGATTACCTTTTATGTGGACTCGTTGTATCGCTGTTTGACATCAATATAATTCAACGACACTCGCTGTAGCTTTTATTACAATAAAATTAATCACTAAATTGATAGCATTATGCTTATGTGGATAGGAAACATCATCCTTTAGTGATCAGGTCGTAATTGCTAGAACAGGAAAGAATCCATTTGTAGAAAGTTTAGACTATTCAATTATGACCAAAAAGTTGATTTGACGGCTGAAATTTGAATGGTAACTGGAAAGTCAATCATGACGACATCAGATGAAACCTGAATAATGAAATCCTGTAACCAAAAAATTATGCAATTCTAGTTCGTTAACATTCTTAATTTAGTTTGTATATGAAGGGTGTAAATGTAATCTTGCAGTGAAGCGACCGTTCTTTGTCTCCGAGCAGCTATTTTCTGAAGAAAACAACTAGAGACAAGATAATGGTGGAATCCTCAACAATGTTATTCAGCAAGGAATTTGAGGATTTGCATGATGATGGTTTCGAGGGATCTACAGATGAGCAAAGAATTTTCAGGGAGATCATCTTTGGGAGTGATGGTAGGAGGACGAAAGGATTTACAGTTTCTGAGGCTACTATCATACATTGCGACTATATGAAGGGAGCAGACATGCCTCTGTGCTCAAACAGTGGAAAATCATCATTAACCAGTCATAATGGTGGTGCAAAAGAGGATTTATCTGGATCTGGAAAACATAATTTGGAGCACCTACCATCAGCGAAAAGTAATCATGACGTGAAATCATCAGTTGAAGTTCATCCCGATATGAAACCAGATTTGGGGGATGCCTTGTGTGCTTCAGCACCCTCTGAAGGAGTGGTTTCAGGCTTTTCTCTAGAAAACTCTGACTCACCATGTCACACTTTAACATATCGTGTAGTTGAATCATCTAGTCAGGGTGTGACATCTGGTAGCTATCAGCTGAAGCCTATTCTCCATCAGGATAAAGTATGTGAAATTAGTGTTAGAAGTAGCTGTAAAAATAGGGTATCTAGCTTAGATCAAAATGACCAGAAGGAAGCTGCAAATAGAGCTGTTACTTCTCCTATTTCTCAGGAGAGTTATGCTAGCAGGCTTTTAGCTACCGATCCATCTATATCTGCTGCAAACAGAGTTGATACCCATCGACAAACTAAGCCTAAATGGAAAGATGCCTGCTTTTTGCAACTAGATGAAGATGAATTAGCTATGCCGAGGGACATTAAAAATGATCCTCGCCCTCTTCTTAGGTATCACGTGTATCGTTTGCTTAGAGCAGCAGGATGGCTGATTGGAAGGCGTAGAAGGAACAGTAAATATAATGGGATTGGAGAGTATGTTTACAAGTCTCCAGCAGGAAGACCAATTCGTGAATTTCATAGGGCTTGGAATATGTGTGGTGAGAGTTTATTAGCTGGTGCCAATTCGTCTCTGCAGACAAATGATTGTGTCCAGTGGACTGATATGACTGAGTTGTGGACTGATTTATCTCATATAATTCAACAAATTGATGATACACAAAATATTTTAGAAAATACTTCTTCTATGGCTCATTTGTGGTGCCTTCTGGATCCTTTTGCAAATGTAGTTTTCATTGAGAAGACAATTCGTTTGCTGAAAGAAGGAATTACAGTAAAAGCAAATAGAAGTTCTGTCATTCCATCAGATGCTGGGTCGGTTGCCAAATACCAGAAAATCTCTGGATCAGGAAGAAGTTGCATCAACCCAATGCCCCTTCAAGATTTGGGATATGATGAGAGTAATCAGATTGATGTTGGTTTGTTTGACGTCCCAATCAGTTCAGGAGAACCTCAATCAGTCGCTGAACTTGAGACAGTTCTCCCTCACCAAGTTTGCAGTACAAGTTCCCAAAGTTTTGATCAAATAATAGACAAGGAAGAAGTTTTGGACCAAATGGGAAAGACTCGTAAAAAATCGAGAAAAATATCTGAAATGAAACTGAATAGTTCTCATTTACGCCATCACTCTTTGAGTGAAATAAATAGTGTGAGATGTGGACCTAAGAAAGCAAAAGCTTCTCGCCTTAATGATGATGATCTTCTAATATCTACCATTATGAAAACTAAAATATGTCGATCCACCAACAAATGGTCCGCTCGCAAGTCTAAAACTACAAAAAAACGCAAGACCCGCAAAGGCAGCTGCAGGTTGCTGCCAAGGAGCCTTAAGAAGGATGCAAAACATATCCTGGAGGGGAAGTGGTCTGTTGTTGGATCAAGATCAGTGTTATCATGGTTAATTCACTCTGGCATTGTTTCTTTAGGTGAGGTAATCCAGTACAGGAATCTAAACGATGATACCGTGATAAAAGATGGTCAAGTTTCCAGGGATGGGATATTATGCAGATGTTGCAACACGATGTTTTCCATCTCAAAGTTCAAGATTCATGCTGGTTTCAGGTTGGATCGTCCTTGTGCCAATCTCTTCATGGAGTCTGGTAAGCCATTCACCTTATGCCAGCTTGAGGCATGGTCAGATGAATATAAGGCAAGAAAAGTAGCTCCTCAAACTGTGCAAGATGATGAGATTGATCAAAATGATGACAGCTGTGGGCGCTGTGGTGATGTTGGCGAATTAATATGCTGTGATAACTGTCCATCAGCATTCCATCAAGCATGTTTGTTTGAAAAGGTTTGTCTTTGCTTTTGTCACTGGTGTCTTGATATAATAAAATTCGTGTCATTTTAGTTCATCTTATATTCTGTTGTCTTTTTAGACCTTTATAACGTGATGTTTTCTTCCTGAAGTGATAAGAATTTTTCGGTTGCTTCCTTGGAACTAAAATGGACATACAACCATAGTTCATTTGGTTAGGTAATTTTAAATATCTGTGTTGCAATTTGACCTATTCATGTTATTTACTCTCAAGCTAAGAACATGTTCTTGAGGTCTGAACGGATTGTCTTGGGATAATATTTTTGTTGGCTATGAGGGACCTTTCCTAGTGGTAGGGCGTTAATGCCTGAGACAATAGGTCTCGGGTTCGAGTCCTCCGTGATGTAGCTTTGTAATTATTATTTAAGTGTAATCTAATTTTTTATATATGAATCCTTTTTGTCGTTCTCATAGCTCCCTCATCTACCTTTGTTGTCTCAATAGTGTGGTTTTGTTGACCATCATATCTTTTATACTCCCTGTCCCCAATATTTGTGCCTACTTTTAGTGCCGGAGGGGTGGTAGTATATTTGTGTTGTCTATTGTGAGTGGAGAACGGGACCCATATTTTGAGGGTATTAAGGACATATTTTGGTGGGATCATTGCCTAATGGAATTGGAACATTTTTTGGTGACTTACCAAAAAAGGAAACGTAGGCACAAATGTTGGGGATGGAAGGAATACCTTTTTTTTCCATTTCCCTGATTATGTATAATTTGCCATCCACTGCTAGAGGAACTTTAGTTTTGTTCTCTATCTTGTGCATGTCGTGCTAAGATAACTTAGAGATATATTCAAACATGAGTAAACTGATTGCTAATCTTTTTTTTCAGGAGCTTCCTGAAGGAAATTGGTACTGCCCACAATGTCGATGTCAAATTTGTGCAGATGCAGTCATCGATAAAGAATCTTCACAACTGCTTGGGGATCTGAAATGCATTCAGTGTGAAAATAAATGTAATTTTCTTTAGGTTTTATATGTCTTTTAATCTTTTTTTTTTCCAGTAGTTTAGCCTATGAGGGTTATTGATGGTTGTCCTAGACAAATTTGGAAGTTCCATTGATGGTTGTAGTTGCTGCTGTTTTATTTTTCTTTGTATTTGCCTTTTATATCTATTTGACTTTAATTAAAATTAGAAAATATAATATATTAAAACGCTTCCAAACAGATCACAAAACTTGCATGCAGAGCAAGGGCATGGAAATTGGATTGGTCTCAGACACCTGGTTTTGTGGAGATGGCTGTTACCAGGTAAAATATGGGTATTTTATAATCATGGCTTTGTAGTTGGTGGAGGTTTTGTGTGGAGTATAGCGGGTATATTGATTGATACTTTTGTTTAACTAGGAATAAGGATTGAGGAGCCACTAGGTTCTACTGCCTGTAAACATACTGGATATTGTTTCATGAAGAATATGTTGCAATATTTGTAAACAAAATAGGTCCTTTTTCATCCACTTTCTAATTCCAATAACATGAAAATTCACCTGGAAATTTCTTCAAGATGGAACAATACCTACTTTTTCTTGCAAATTAGAATAAAACCTACTTATTTTAAGCTATAAATGCATTATATAATATATATGTGTGTCGTATCTTATATGAGATTGTGGGATATCCATGTTTTGTATCTGTCCGTAATGATCATAATTATAAATTTAAGGTGTGATAGCATTTATCACTAAAAGTGTTTTATCTACTTTAATTTTGTGCCTGGTTGGGTGTTCTCCTTACCAAAAAAGGAGGCGGACTTCTATATCACACGTAATTAGGTCTATCTTTTTTCTGTTCAATGCAGGTCTATAACGGTCTTCAGTCACGTATTGGATTGGAAAATCTTCTCTCTGATGACTTCTCCTGGACACTTCTGCGGTGCATTCCCGGTGATCAAAAGGTTCATTGTGCGCAGCGTGTTGTGGCTTTGAGGGCAGAATGTAACTCAAAGTTAGCAGTTGCAATCACGATTATGGAGGAATGTTTTCTCCCAATGGTGGATATAAAAACAGGGATAGACATGATACCTCAAGTAATATACAACTGGGGGTAAGCGCTATTAAGGGCATGCACCTATCTTCTGCAGCTACAAATTTGATTTTCCCTTTTCTTCTTACCTGCACCCTAGTTAATATATTTCATGTATGTTGACCCACAAGACAGAAAACTATTACTTTCTTCTATTACAGATCCCAATTTGCGCGTCTTAACTATGATGGCTTCTATACTGTGATTTTGGAAAAGGATGATGTCGTCCTGTGTGTAGCATGCATCAGGTAAAATAAATATCTTAATACGATCAATTCATATTCTCTCCAAAGTGGATGGATGCTTTAGAATATTACATCTTTGTAGTAGCCACCACCTTTGCTCTTACAGTCTTACTCTGCAACTTGTAAGTTGTAAGGGGCTTTGATAAAATTGATCTCATGAGACCAATTTGCCATTTCTAGCCATTTATAAAACAGTCATTTGAAACTTTTCTACTCAATTAAAGCAAAATATTAAATACCTTTTTTGGTTCAAAATGTTATATCAGGGTTTCTTATTATTGCTTTTCCATAATAAAATATTAATTTCGGCAGAGCAATAATGTTTCTTCAGAACTCATTCTTGATACTTTGTCAATCATTTGCTGAATACTATAGTTTTTCAGAAAATATGATCACAATTGCTATCTTTATTAGCTTTGACTTTGATATAGAATCCACGGGAAGGTAGCAGAGTTACCTCTAGTTGCCACTTGCAGCAAATATCGTCGCCAAGGAATGTGCCGCCGCCTAATCAATGCTATTGAAGAGGTAACTTGGATGTCTTTCTTTTTTATCTTTCACAAACTCAGATTCGCCATATCCGTCAGAGTTAATTCAGCTGGTTTATACTTATATCTTTACTTAGCCGTTGACTTCAACATGCACTGTAATTATTTTTTATTCGTGAATTTTCCTTTTCCTTGAAATATGTGATCTTCAGACTAACTTAACCCAATTTCGGGATTTAGATGCTAAAATCTTTGAAGGTTGAGAAGCTCGTTATATCTGCCATTCCTGATTTGGTTGATACGTGGACCCTCGGGTTTGGCTTCCAACGGTTGGAAGAGGAAGAGAGGCAAAGCCTCAGTAAAATCAACCTCATGGTTTTTCCTGGTTCAGTTTGGCTGAAGAAGCTGCTATACGATGACTGTAATATCAATGAACAAAATGGTGAGTTACGCTTCATTATATTTTATGATAACCATTTTCACGTCATCGGCTTTTCATGTTCTCAAGATATCCTTAAAATCCACATTTCACCCTGCTGCAGATTTTAATTCTGAAAAAAAAAACATGTTTGTACAGGATCCCATGATAATTTGACTTTGGATTCCATTGAAGTGGATGCTCATGTAGAACAAGAACCTTCCTTCGATACCTTAACTGCTAAAGAAGACAAAGTCGAAGCAGCAGAGGACCTGCAGTTCTGCAAAGGAAACATTTTGGACATTCTGCAAAACCCACCGCTCGCAATCTATTTCGAGAATCAATATTCAAAACCGACATTCCCTAATTCTTGTGTTGAAGAAATCAGCAAGGAGGCAAGAAACACCCACAGTGAGACAGAAGAAGTTGGACGCAGTGAGGAGGTAGAGCGCGAAATTATGACAAGTCAACCATCAAGAATCAATGGACAGCTATCAGAGTGTACCCCGGTATTCCTCAAAGATGCCATTGTCGAAGATCAAGAGAATCTGCAGTCTAGGCGAAGGCGGAATCCTGTAGTATTTCTTGATGAGATATCGGAACACTCGAATATGCAGGTGAGTAGCATATTGTGTAGTCCTAGTCCAGTTTTGAAAGTTTCAGCAGATGATAAACTAGATGTAGGTTGTGGGACGGAGGCTGAGGAAATCCATGCTGTCAGGCAAAATATTGTCTTCTTGTAAACAATAGTTGGTGCACAT
The DNA here is from genome assembly GCA_026898415.1 of Leonotis leonurus. NCBI lineage: Eukaryota > Viridiplantae > Streptophyta > Magnoliopsida > Lamiales > Lamiaceae > Leonotis > Leonotis leonurus. Next base: position 2,451,672 of record JAPKLX010000031.1, read on the forward strand.
TAGACCAGCATCAAAGTTTATATTAAATCCATTTATTTATTAAAAAAATCGATAGCCGAATAGCAGTTAATTCTGGATCATTTCTCTGACCATTTTATTTCTTTGTAAAGGCAAATAACTATTCACTTACACTTAGTTTAGTAGTGGTGGTTAACTATGAGGCCAAAGCTATGTGGTTCGAGTTCACTATCACGCCTTATTTAGAATTATTTCTAAAACAATAATAAGAAACAAAATCTTGCACAGTGTTCCACATTGGAATTTGGATCCCTTGCTGTGGGCTAATTCAAAAACGATTGTGGTGCATTAAGTTTTTTATTTATTTATTTTGATTTGGCACACAATGTAATACAATATTTTGATTAAAATATAATATATATTAAGTAGAGTATGCATTATTTTTAATTAAATTATATATAAAATAGATGTTCTATTCATAAAAAAGAAAACAGAAATCAAGTGGAGTAACAAAAAGAGTATAGTTCCTCCGTCCCGCTAAATGCGGTCGTAAAGGATTCGGTATGGAGTTTAAGAAAGTAAAGTATCGTGTGTTAATAAAGTAGGAGTTATGTATTGTAAGGGTAAAACTTTTTTTTAATAGGAAATGATCACTTTTAATGAGACGTCCCAATAAAAAAATGTGGCCACATTTAGCTGGACGGGGGAGTACTACATTTCAATATTTTATTTTAGTTTGTATTTAATGTTTGTTGGTTAATGTTTTTCATTTTTTTCATGTCATTTATTATATTTACTTATTTTATCATATTAATTTTGAATTTTTTATTAAAGTAAAATTACAATAATTTAAATTGATATTTTAATGATGAAATGAGAAGGCCAATTAGGAAACATCAAGGTTGTGATAAATTTATCGTTTGAAAATGTGGGATAAATGTATAATTATTCTATAAATCCCTTCTTTTTATTCATTTCTTCTATCTAAATTATAAATTCATCATTGTTTTTTTTCTTCACCCCACTCCTAAGAGTGATAATATTATCACTCCAAATTTGAAGTGATAATATTATACATTTATCCCATATTTTTAAGGGATAAATTTATCCTTCCAAAATGTAGGATAATAGTATAATTACTTTTTAAATTTCTTCTTTTTTTATCCCAGAAAAAAAATGATGAATTTATAATTTAGATAGGATGGGATAAAAAAAAAGAAATTTAAAAATTAATTATACTCTTTAAGAGAAATAATATTATCAATTCAAATTCGGAACGATAATATTATTCATCTTAGAATGAGATAAAAAAGAAAGAAATGATAAATTTATAATTTAAATAGAAGAGATGGAGACAAAAGAAAGAAATTAAAGAGTAATCATACTCTGATCCCACATTTTGGAGGAATAAATTTATCCTTACGGTGTAATAAAGATGAAAAAAGAAGAAACAGTTACAAAATATAAAGATTGGAGATGGATTCGGATGTGTATTTGTACTCTTTTTGGGTTTAGAACGAGTACAAAATTATATGCTCCCGCTTCAAATCTTTTCTCGATAAATTATACATATAATATAATTTTTTATATATAATTTTTCAAATATTTATAAAAATAAAATAATAGATATTGAAGGAGCGTTCGACTTTTCAACTTTTTTATGCACAACTTTTATATGTTGCTAGTTTATAATAATTTTTATTAAAAAGCATTTTTAAAATTCTTTTTATTAATTTTATAAAAATTAATTTTTTTCTTAAAATAATTATTTGGCCGCCGATGAATACCCTCCCATTTTGAATTATCATCGTCCCACACCTGTCCAATTTAAACATGTATGATAATTAATTTTGCAACGAGTACGAAAACATAAAAACAACACGTATCCCGTTGTCGATAAATACCCTTCACCTTTACAACTATTGAAAATTCGATTAGTTAAAATTATATTCAAACATGTTTGCGAAAATTTTAAATTGAATACAATTAGAGGTGATTAAGGATAATTAATTATTGGATACATTAATTCTTAATAATTTCAATTGCACATATTGATATCGACAGATATGTGGTTGAGGTCCACCCTAAGTAAGAGTGTAAATGAGCCGAGTCGAGTCGAGTATTGCTATACTCAAACTCGAACTCGATTCTTTTGAAGAAGCTCGAGCTCGAGCTCGACTCGGCCGAGCTTGGTTTTTTTGAGCTCGAGCTCGAGCTCGACTCGGCCGAGCTTGGTTCTTTTGAGCTCGAGCTCGACTCGATGCCATACTCGTGAGCTCGAGCTCGACTCAGTTAAGCTCGATTGCGGAGTGTTACTCGAGTTTGAGCTCGAGCTCGAGCTCATTTAAGCTCGAGCTCGTTCAAACTCGGTGAGCTCGAGCTCGTTTAAGCTCGTCTGATACATGCTTCAACAAATTCAATAAAATTACAAATCATTTCATTACGAGAAGTCTTTCTACAAATCAATTATAACAATTCTTAGATATCCAAAACATCGATTATGCTCGAAAATGCACATTCAAATAGTCTAAAGGCATCAAAAACTCAAAAACTAACAAGTCTTAATCAAATACAATATGAAAAAGTAAATTTGCAACTTCTTCTTATAGAAAATGCTCTAAGCCTCCAACATCAAGTCGTCTCTCCAATAGATCTACAAGCAAAGAAGTATAAAATAAGATAATTGAACATAATTGAACAAGCTGTAGTATAAAGGTTGATAAATAAATACCATTACATTTAACAGGCTAATAAATAAATACCATTGCAAACATAATTGAAGAATCTATCTTACTTTCAAGAAATGGGAAGCATAATCTCCAAAGGTTTCTTCTCACTCTGTAGTATAAAATAAGATAATCAATATAAGTTAAAATAAATTTAAGAAATCATAAAACATTAAGAACATAACTTACTTTGTTCTTTCTCTTCACACCATGAAGACTACTACACCAATCTCCTCCACAAATCAATGTTTGCACTGTATCGGCATTCAATGAGGCTCGATATGCATCAATAACTCGACCCCCTGCGCTAAAAGTAGCTTCTGATGCCACAGTTGAGATGGGAATAGCTAGTATATCACGAGCCATTTTAGATAATATACGATACTTCAATGCACTCATTCTCCACCATTCTAAAGCATCAAATGGAGTTGACATGTCTTCACAAATATGGCATCCCTCTCCTAAGTAGTTGCTCAACTCTGACTGTTGTGGCTTACTAGTTTGAGCAGATTTCACATGTTCAATGAACTCAGACCATCCCGAAGCTTCATGAACTCCACCACTCCTATGATTGGTATTGTCATTGATTTGCCCTCTCTGTGTAGAAATATCAATATACATGTCTGCCACATATTCATCATACAATTCATACAATGCATCCCTGACTTTCTTAATGTTTTCACGAGCTTCTTCTTTGGGATACATTTTGGGAAAACAATACTCAATGACAGTCATCTTACACCTCGGATCTAAAATAGCAGCAATAGACATCAACAAGTTGCACTCTCCTCAATATTTGTCAAATTTACTCTTCATAGCTCCAACCATGTCATGAATAAAAGGTTCTTCAGTTTCATCCCCATGAATCTTATCCAACAATACTTTGATTCGATAAACTTCATTAAGAAACAGATTTGATGTTGGATACTCACTCCCGGATATGATACGAGTGGCTGAATCAAATACTTGTAATAAGGTACATACCTTTTCAACCATCACCTAGTCTTCATTACTTGGACAACAAGTATATCGCGGCTCTCGGTTTGCATATCTTGGAAACACCTCTTTGAACTTGATGGCAGATGATAGCATTTCATATGTGGAATTCCATCTTGTTTTGCACTCAAGAACAAGCTTCCGATGTGGTAGTTGTAACTGCTGCACAATTTCAGAGAATGCTCGAAGTCTTGCCTCATTGTAATTGATGAAGAGCACACTTTCATGTACGTCTTCAATAATGTAAGCAATCCTTGAAAGTCCATCTTGAACCATAAGGTTGAGGATGTGTGCACAACACCGCACATGGAATAATTTACCTCCACATAGCAGCTTCTTGTTTCTTGAGAAAGTGTCTGCCAATATGCGAATCGCCACATCGTTGTTTGAAGCATTGTCGACTGAAATGGTGAACACCTTATTCTCAATACCCCAATCTTTCATACACTTGTAAAGATTATCCGCTATCTCAACACCACGATGAGGAGGTGGTAGATGAACAAAACTAAGAATTCTTTTTTGCAATTTCCAGCAAGAGTCAACAAAATGTCCAGTAAGTACCATGTATTCGATCTTCTGATTCGTTGATCTCCACAAATCGGTAGTCACACTAATCTTGTTGATGTTCTTTAGTTGTGCCATCAGCTTCTTCCTCTCAATATCATACACTTGAGTACAATCTTTCTTGATTGTATTGCGTGATACCTTTTCCCAATCCAATACTGCACGTTTCTGCATCATATTAAACCCTTCCTCCTCAACAATTGTAAATGGATGCTCGTGCATGAATATCCAATGAGCAATCGCCTCCCTCATTTTTCTCATGTCGAATTTGCCATCCGTGAGAGCAATGGAGGCCATGGAGACACTATTTTCATTGATAGGCTCCAATGAAATCTTTTGTTGTTGCTTCTGATTTAGCTTTCGCTTCAAACAACAAGCCAAGTGTCTTGAGAGGTGGGTAGTACTCTTGCTCTTCAAAATAGATAGTCTAGATCTGCAATGCTTGCACTCGGCTTTATTCACGGCATCAATTACATTAAACTCCAACCAAACTTTCGATGTCTTTTGTCTTTTCTTCGGCTGAAATTGCAAATCATCTTCTGCTCCTGTTTCACCATCTCCACTTCCTCCTGTTTCACCATCTCCACTTCCACCTTCAATGTTAGTATTATCATTGACATTTGATGATGTATTTGCAACTATATGATCATCCGTTGAATGTTGATCGTCAATGGAGTTTTGAGATGTTACTGCATTAGGCATTGTTGAGGAGACTTCAGGAGGCGAGGATTCCATTATCAACTGAAAGTTAAGAGCAACACATTTTAGATAAAATCAAATCCCAACAGCAAAATATGAAGTTCAACAGAAAACAGCAGCTATAAAATTACGTTTCATTCTCAAACATTTTAGAGCAAGAAAACAGCAACTTAGTTAGAGCAAGAAAACAACAACTTAGTTTCATTCTAAAATACGAAGAAGTTGTAGGATAAACATCGAGTCGATGAGAGTCAAGAGATTGGGGGAATGGATTGGGGGTTGGGCGGCTCGACTAGAATTATCAGATTTAGGGTTTTCACATTTTGAAGTGTGTAATATATTTAATTTTGAATATATTTAATTTTGTGGATTTTAAATATATTTAATTTTGGCCCAATATATAATATATTATATAATATGTGCTTGAGCTCGATTAGGCTCGCGAGCCTAACGAGTCGAGTATCATGAAACTCGAACTCGGGCTCGGTACCAACTGGAGTAGCTCGAGCTCGAGCTCGACTCGACTAATATCGAGTCGATTTCGAGTAATTTTCGAGCCAATCCCGAGTAGCTCGCGAGCTAGCTCGACTCACTTACACCCCTAACCCTAAGTAATGATGTTAATCTTAGTTAAAGTTTACATTATCAAGGGTTGATTGCCAAAGAGTTCCATCACATTTATTTATCTTTTCCAATTTAATCACACTGACTAAGAACGTCAATTTAGTTCGATATTAGGGATTAATACGAACACCAACATCAAACCGAAGATGGTTAGAAATTAGGATTGAAAAATTTATGTTTAGAAATATTTTTTAATCCGAATAAGTTGGATCAAAAACAACCCGAATTTGATAGGACTTACCCGAAAATCGAGTGGGTTGACTCGATTAGCCGAATGAAAAAATAAAATAAAAAATATTTTGTGGAATATATTTGATTTTCTATACAAAAGATGTATTTATCATACAATTAGTTACTCAATCATTTAAAAATAATAAGTATGACACATTTTTTGTACAATATCTTTACTTTTTCTATTTAGATTTATTCATGTTAAGTTTGATCTTGAAATATGTGTTAACATTATACTTCCTCCGTCCCACTAAGTTTGACACTTTTTTTTTT
>JAPKLX010000031.1:2462742-2493278 GCA_026898415.1 Leonotis leonurus
GACTCCAACTAAAAAAATGACCAAATGGCCCACGTTGGAATTTTTGGACAAGTTCGTACCCACCTATTTGCAAGAGTCTAGACCTAATTTCTTCAATAATACCTATCTTATAGTAAGTATTTGCTTTACACTTCTGATTAATCGAGTTAGGTCTGCGATACCAAGGCTGGGCCGACTCCTTCAACATTCAGTCAATAAATATAATTTCAATCAGTTCATATAACATCAAATTACATTAAAATTAGATCATATTAATCAAAATTCTATTAATTTAATTAAAACAATAATAGTTCTCACAATTAATTACGTAAATCACAAAATCAGACGCATATTGTACCTAATTTTCACATAAATCAAACAACAATAATTATATCACGGAAAAACACCATGGACCGCTGGTAAAACCCTAATGGACCGCTGGGTGGGTCCATCAGGCCCGAGCGGTCCACACGCATATTACCAGCGGTCCATACATACGTGCAATCTACATATTTTTCTAAAGCCAAATATCATATATTCAAGTCCTAAACATGCATAATTAGAACAATTCAATTCAATAAATCATAATATAAACTTAAATTACCAAACATCAACAAACATGCACGTAAAATTATGTTTCATAGCACCAAAAATGTCAGAAAAATACATATAAACATAAAGTGGATGGACCGCTGGTATTTTCTTAAAATTCATGGATGGACCGCTCGCCCTAGGCCCGGGCGGTACATCCATGAAAGACCAGCGGTCCACGCATAAATGAGTTCAGGGCATGATTTTTAACCTGAATGTGCTGTGGGATATCTTCTTGACTGTCTCCCATGGTTCAGGTGTCTCCTACAGCTTCGGAGGTCCAACGATCTTCTCCTACGACGGCAGCGGTCCAAGCAGCAATCTCCAGCAACACTTCGAGCCTTGAAGAAGGAGGGCAGCGGCGGCGGAGAGTGGTGGCGAGAGGTCCAAGGACTAGAGGGCAGCGGCGGTCTATTGGGGGGGGGGGGGGGGAGGATGAGTGGTACAAAAAAAATTGAATAAGGAAGGGTTTGGAGTGAACGGTCTATGGACCAATTTCTTCAAAAATATAGTATTAATTTCATTAAAGGAATCAATATCTTTACCTAACTTTCCCTTTTTTCAGAGAATCTTCTTACTTTTTGCAGGTGGGTGCGAATTTTGAGACAAAATGGGTATTTTCTACATGTGCTTTGAGAAATTGGGTATTTTCTACACTGGAATTCTGAAAGTGGGTATTTTAATTTTCCTCCCTAAAAAATTTTATACCGTTATCTTACCATGCTTTTTGGTATATCTTAGTTCGATATACCTTAATTTCGGTATGACATTTTTACATACATATATCTTACTTCGGTATACCTTACTTTTACGGTATATCAAAATTTATTTATCGGTATACTTTATTTCGATATACTTTTCTTTCACGATATATCAATTTATAATGAACACCATAAACAACATCTAACATATATAAAAACATACTAACTATTATTTTTTTTTAATAATATAATTTTTGAAATAAACCATGAATAAAATATTATATTAACTAACTATATTATTGTATTTTTATATAATTAACTAGATTTAATATATGAATCATAATTAATAATATAAATATATTTTTATTAATCATATATTATAACTTATATTATATTTAATATCAAACAGATGTAGTCACATGATCATATAAAACACTTATATTATTAAACCATACTTTTATATTATATATATTGATATGTTCATTTTAGAAAATAATTTAGTAGATCGTGTAAGTATATCGTAATTATTTAGTTATGTAACAAAATATATATATATATTATAATTTATTATTATTATTGTCATTATTATTTAAAATATTAATTATAAGTTCTTGTTCAATACTTTTAATTATAAATAAACTTACATATTTTTTAATTTGTAATTAATATTTATTAATTATAATTCATAATTTATGAATAAACAATATTGTTATAATTAAATCAAATATATATGTATATATAATGTTATAAATATATGTATGTATAAATATATACCGATATAAACTAAAATAACGGTATATATCATAGTATGGTATATTATGGTATACCTCAATATTTAAAAATATCATACATTTACCTTACCGAAACGTTCGGTATGATATCATACCTTATCATAAATTTTGGTATACCTTATATTCGATATTTTACAGTATTTTTCGATACGTTAAATACGATATACCGTATTTTCAGTAAATTTTAACAGCCCTAAATATTGACGAGATGGACTCCCTATACGCCAACGTGTTGTTGATTTGACAAGTTGGGGAGGATAAATGACATACCAACAAGGGATTATTGACTCACCGATACGAAGATAATTGAACTCCTCTTGGAACAATCAAGAAGAGCTCGAAAACTATTGAGAGAAACATATACTCATATTATGAATAATTAATATATGTTCAATAAAATAATCCAAATCATACCCTATATAGGCTACAAATCAATCATAATTCTAATAAAAATAGAAAACTAATTAATAGAGAATAAACCTAAAAAGGTAAATTGACATATCCTATCTCCGAGAACAATAATTTAAAAGGAAATAAATCAAGATTAAACTGCCACCTAATAATTCTAATCGAAGTAGGAAATTAATTCAAAAAGATAATTTGTCGACTATTAATGGCTAAATTTCTACCTAAATATCATCACAAAAAATTGGCCCAAGGCATATGACACTAGGAAATCGAATATGCTTCACTTTTGGCCCATTCGTATGAAATTAAAGTGATGAATATTGGGTTGTCTTGTGTGCCATCACCAATGAGCCTCTAATAAACTTTTGAGCACAAATCTCTTGAATTAATCCATGAAATCTTTAAACTTCTTGGCTCGAGCTCGTATAATTGGTCCAACAAGAACGCGTACATGATCATGAATTGATGTTGTTATTGCAAATCAATAGTAAATAATATATTTATTTTTTCCACGAAAAATTTGCACATTTTTCTACTTTATTCAGTCCACGAAAAATTTACACACTTCTATTTTTAATAATTATGTTCATATTGTTGAACTTCCTATCAACTTTTTAATCACTAACATTACATATTAGTTATAAATAATGTGACACTCTCATCCCACTCATAACATATTTTAATTTATTTATTAATCAACCATTAACTTTTGTATCACATACACATATTTAACTAATAAATACTATATGATATTTATTTCAATTTAACATTTTCAAATCATTCGATAAAACTCGTGACGAACTAAATGTGCAAGTTCTTCTTGGGGAGCAAGATATATAAAAATTTTATGTGAGTTGGGGATAAGGATGGAAATCGGTACGGCGAGTACAAATAATAGCTATTCATACTAATATTCATGAGGGAAAGGTCGTACCCGCCACCCGTCATGGTATAAAAGTCATTCAAATCCGCCATCTGATTGATATGATTTGCTTTAGTTGACAAATCTAAATTTATAAATTGATATCTATTTTTTTAGGGGTAATAGGTAAAGTTATTTTAAATTTGAATAACATGAACACATGATCAAATTCATCATGCTATTGTAAAAAATAGGTATTTTTTATCTTTTATTTTTAAGTGGGTATTTTTTATTTTTTACTTATCAAAATGAGTATTTTAGCATTTACCCCTTTTTTTATAGGAGCTCTTATTTGATAAAGTTCATTTAATTTTCAATGTGGGAGAAGAACTTAGATTTGGATGGGTGGGTAGATGTGTATTTCGTGGGTATCTCATAAGTATTTTACGAGTATTTCATCAGTATATGAATTTCGCGGGTACATATACCGCAAGCTAAATAAATTAAATTTTATCCAAAAATTATGAATATCAAACATCTCTCAAATTTACTCGGGCCGGACGTAGAAATAACAAATACCCAAAATTGGCATCCTAGTGGTGGCAGACGTAGAAATAGAATTACAAATGGTGCTAAGTTTAAGACGAGTAGTAGTCAACGACTCTCGTCTCGCAAGTATTTGCTGATTTAGCGCTTTTTACATTTCATGCTAAGTCGTTATAGTGCTAAAAGCGCTTTCAACTTCACTCTGCAGCCTTACACTACACTCCTCCGTCACTCCCCCACTCATCTCATCTCATCTCTCTCTTCCTCTGCGTCTGCATCCACACTAGCACTGCACTTGAAGGTTTTCAACGGGAGTGTCCACAACTCTTTGTTCTAACTAGCTTCTTCACAGATCACGGAAAATTCTTTAATTAAAAAGAACTGCAAAAACCTCATAATAAAGGGGGAAAAGTAACAGTCATTGCTGCTCCACTGGGACCTTGAAAATGCCGTCGTCTCCCAAGGCATTCTACGCCCACACATATTCCAACAGCCGCAGATCGAATCTTGTGATCATTGTCTATGCGATGCTTGGGATTTCGGCCGTCTTCGGGCTTTATTCCATGGTGCGATCGGGCCGGGCGGATGGATGCGGCAATGTTAAGCCGCTATCAGTTTCTGTGACGTGGGATAAATCTTCATCTGGTGGTAGCAGCGGCAGCGGCGCCTCGCTTGACAAGGGCCAGAAGCGTCACAAAGTGATGGGGTTTGTGGGTGTTCAAACGGGGTTCGGATCGGTGGGCCGACGCCGGGCCTTGCGCCGGACTTGGTTTCCTTCCGATCACCAGGGGCTTCGACGGTATTCACTATCATTCCCTTGCTATTTCTATGTTCAACTTGCATCTTTTGTTATGTGATGCCTGCATTTACAGGGGAACCTCTAAAAAGAGTACGTTTATTCCTAATATGGAAATATGGATGAAGTTTCAATTGATATCGTGTGCTTATACTAGGGATAAAGATCGGATCTTAGAAATAAGTTGCAAATCCGGGAAATGACTATTCTCATTGGATGCGCCTTAGAAGCCAGTTGTTGTGATATAATAATCCATTGTTCTTCCAATTGAGAGATGTCTCTCTTTAGTTTATAGAGATGAAGTGTGATTATGTTTTATTGCTCACATGGGATTTAATGGTAGGTTAGAAGAAGGCACCGGTTTGGTTTTCAGATTTATTATTGGTAGAACCAATGATAAATCGAAGATGTCGGCTCTCAGGGAGGAGATCACCAAGTATGACGATTTCTTGCTGATAGATATTGAAGAGGAGTACAGTAAGCTCCCATACAAAACGTTAGTTCTAACTTATTGCAATGGATTCTGAGCTCACCTACTGTATAATTGGTCTGATTTTGTCTCTTTGACAGCTTGGCTTTCTTCAAAGCTGCCCATGCACTTTATGACTCTGAATTCTATGTCAAGGCTGATGATGACATATATTTACGACCAGGTGAGTAGTTTCAGGAAGTTGAGATATAGACCTTTTGAACTCTTGACTTGGGGTAGACGAGTTCAACATTAGCTGTAACTTCTTTTATGCAGATCGCCTATCCTTGCTCCTGGCTAAAGAGCGGTCTCATTCACAAACATACCTTGGGTGCATGAAGAAGGGTCCTGTGTTTACTGATCCAAAGTTAAAATGGTTTGTCCCATCAAAATTTTCTCTAAAAGTAAAATGTTACTCCCTCCGTCCCATTTAAGATGAGGCATACTTTTTGGGCACGTTAATTAAAGAATATATGTTTAAAGTATAAAGTGATGATATGAATATATATTATTTAAATTTGTGTGTGTAATAAAGGTGTTCTAAAAAAGAAATGATACTTGGGACGGCCCAAAAAGGAATACGACTCATCTTAGTTGAGATGGAGGGAGTATTTGTTATTATCAGTTTTTTTTCCATCTAAATACTGGGTCTATTGATGTTTAGATACTGTTTTATTGCTACTAATAGTAATTGCTGCATTATTGAGGACAAGATACTTCCATATGAACCTAATTATTACTTTTAGTGTCACAGATGATTTTGAGGAAGCTACATAGAGAAGGAATATTAAAGTTGAAATTGAAACTATGTTTTTCACTGACATTACATAGGTAGTTTGATCTTGTTGAATTTGCAGGTATGAACCTCTAGGATATTTGCTTGGGAAGGAGTACTTTCTTCATGCATATGGTCCAATTTATGCCCTTTCTGCAGATGTTGTTGCAAGCTTGGTTGCACTAAGAAATGACAGGTTGGCGCATTTCAATTTTAATTTTTTCCACTAATAACTTCTCTAGATACTGCTCTTTTGTGATATGATGTCATTATAATATTTTTCTTGTTTTCCATTTTAGCATCTCTTTTACATGAAACCATAAGATGGTGTATTCCTCTGTGTGTACTTAGGTGTAGAATACGTGAGTTTGTGTGTAATGAAGAAGAGATTTTGCTTAAAATTGTTGATATCAGATGATTATACCATGATTGATAAATGACAATGCATGTGGTAGTTTGAAATTGATTTTTGAATTGGAAATATCCATCTTGTGAAGATATATTCTTTTTCTGCTTTGGCTTTTTAAAACTTGGGTACAAGGAATTGTACAAGAAGTCTCCCCATCTTGTAATATTCTTCTGTTACTAAATATTAAGAACCAGCACATCTGTTTGCTCCGGAAGAAATCATCTTAATAGATATTTTGTGTATTTGATACTTGATGTCAAAGATGTCCTATACAATCTATCATAATGTGACTATAGTGGTTATATATGTCTGGTCGAGTTGAATCATAAGGACAATCTAGTGTTTTAATTTGTTTATGTTCTCTCCAATATTATGTGCGGATTCATTTACATAATTTCTTAGCTAATCTCTCGTTTGTGTGCAATGAGTTGACATATATGATATATTAATTTGCATGCGATACAGTTTCCGAATGTTTAGCAACGAGGATGTTACAATTGGTTCATGGATGCTTGCGATGAATGTCAACCACGAGGACAGTAAGCTACTATGTCAGTCGGAGTGTACAGCCTCGTCTATTGCTGTTTGGGACATTCCTAAATGTTCAGGTTTGTATGTTAGCTTACTTTAACTGGAGAGGCAACCTAGAAAATCACTCTTCTCAGTGAAACTAAGAACCACCTAATTTATAGCATCTTAGTTCTGATTATGCTTTACACGGTAGCTTTGCTTATTATGAACCATATCTACAATAATATTGCTATTGATTTCCCCATAGATGGCTAAAACATCTACATACTGCTCTTTATGTGTGAACTTCACTGAGGCATTACTCCCTCTTTACTTGTTCAGTCTCTGTTTGTGTTTGGTTGTGCCTACCTAGAACGATGATACATTATCAACGGGCCTAATTCTGCAAATTGATTATTTGAAAATTTGAAGATTATTCTTCAAGTCTTTGTAGCATAACATAAGCAGCAAAGTATCATTCTTGTTTATGGCCAAAATTCTTCTTTGTAGGGCTCTGCAATCCAGAGAAGAGGATGCTGGAGCTCCACGGGCAAGAAATTTGTTCAAAAAGCCCAACTCTCCCATCTGATGAAGACGAGTGACCTCATAGTCAGAACCCACATCGAAATTTCGAAAGGGAGACATTTACAGAGCATCCTTTGGATGATGATCTTAATGGTATAATGGCATGTGCACCTCTCTTTTTTTGTACCATGTTTTCCGCAGAAAGGCTTCTCTAGAAATTTGATTGTTCTTATGAAAAATGAAAATTTTTGTCTCATGATTTTTACATTTTTAGAAGAGGTAGTAGGTGGAAATACTCAAAACATTCCCTTGTATCATACTTGACTCTTGCTATGAAATACTATAGTTTCTGGTTAACAATCTTCATCATTTCTACTTCCCTTTTCTTCATGCTAGTTGCTTCAACAATACTCCACAAAGTTGATACATTCTAATCATTAGTATAATGTAGGTTTGATCCTTAATTTGCAAGTGGTTGGTGAATTTGGCACTCCTAATAATTGTTCAACTGAAAAACAACTAAGTTACTACCTTCTTCCCACTAAATATGTCTTGTTTTGGCAAAAAATGTGAGAACTTTTTGCTCAAAACATGACATATTTAGTGGGACAAAGGGGAGTACTTTTTAGATGAAAAGAAAAAATGTAATTCAAGCAACTTGGAAGATATATAGTTTCAAATTAAAATCACGCCAAATATAATTAAATGTATAATAACATTTGAAAATTTATGGCGTCTCGTGTTCTTCTATGAAAAGACTTAAAACGATCATTCTTTACAAAAAAAACATCAGCTAATAAATGGTGTGCAAGAACTAATGAATCAGCAATCGAGCTATAAATAGTTAATTTTGATTTTAGATTGGCCAAAAGAAGATTAATTTGGTCATAAAAACAAGTAGCAGCAGATCATTTTCGTTCTAAAATTTGCCCATTTTTCGCAACCTTTCTGCATATATTTATATACCCCCTCAACGTTACGAGAAATGTGCAAAAATCTCCGTATCGTTTGTTTCGTGCAAATATATCTTTAATGTTTTTAATTTAATTAGGTGCAAATTCACCCTTGACTAACACATGAATTAATTTATATTAAATAATCATTCCGTCTCATTATTTATAACTACATGCGATCAAAATTATAAATATTTATAGACTTTTTTGTCATGAATAATGTGACAAATAAAATATTTTTTATCTACTCATTTCTTTTTATTTAATTTGGATCCCGCACATTTTTATGTCTTGCTTGATACTATTATTTTTTTCCATTCTAAATTACAACCCATAAACCTAAAAAAACTCTCATCGCACTAAAAATTGAATTTCAAGAAATGCTACGGGAGAAAAAGTGCTGTCACATTTTATTTTATTTAATGAGAATTAAAAAGCTCTCCTCCAACATACCTGACATCAGTTTTTCTCGAGTAGTAATTCTTAGAATTCAATTCACAATGTGAGAAGGGTCGGTTTTTCACGTTTATGGAAGTGTAATTCTGAAGGGAAAATAAATAGTACTTTCTTGTTTCGGAAATAATCTCATATTACTTTTTGGAAAGTCCTATTGATTATCGTGTAATATATAATTATTCAGTATTTTTTAATTTTCGTGTAAAAAATAAATGAATTGTTATTAATTGAAAGAATTCAATATCAAAAAAAAAGTGTGGGACCCACATTAAATAAAAAAAAAGAAGATAAAAATTCTCTTTATCCTATCACTTTATGGCAAAAAATTTGATAAAATAATTATAATTTTGGTCAAATTAAGTCATAAATAATGAAATAAAATAATTATTTAATATAAATTAATTCTTATGTTAGTCAAGTGAATGTGCACCTAATTAAAAATATTAGGATATAATTGCACTGAAACAAAGGATAAGTATTATTTATTTACTTGTTGGTCCCGAAATAAGTAAATAAAAATTTGAAATGCGGAATTTGGTGGTAAACTCGTTTTTATAAAAAATCATCAAAATCAAACTTTCAGTTTGAGAGCTAAGTGCTCTTCCTATCGAACAAGCTTTTACAATGAATATGAAATCTATAGTAACTTGCTCGATTTCGAAGCTCTAGATATGAAAATAATTTGACTTAGAATATACGGGGAAAATATAACAACTCTAACTATGAAACACTTGAGAAATGAGTGTTTCACTGAATAAAACTTTGAGCTTGAGTTGAGTTGATTTCTTGGAATCTTCCCGTAGGTTCTTCAAGTGAGAAATGCTCTTTATTTATAGTTGATGTAGACCCAAACTAGCCGTTGTGTGTAGCTGTTTGAATTTTGAATCATATCTAACTGTTGAATTCTTCCTGTTGAAGTCGTCGTCCTTTTTTTTTCTATTTTTGGTATTTGTCTTTTTAGACAAATTCTGTAATCTGCAGCTTTCCATAACTTAAGTATTGACCTTTAGGCTGGACCCTTCAGACTGGACTTCAGGAGAGAAGCTTCAGGTTGGACCTTCATGCTGGACTTTCAGACTGGACTTTAGAACAGAAGCTTCAGACTGAACCTTCAAGCTGGACTTCATGACTGGACCTTCAGCACAAACTTCAGGGCTGGTCCTTCAGGACAGAGCAGGTTCTTTAGGACAAATTTTGTCTTTTTACTATTTAATCCATTCCCTAATTTTTGACTTATTTCTTTTTAATGCATAAAGTAAGATCACAAGTTTGTTTAATATTTTAATTATGTAATCCTCTTATTTAATTATTTGTAATATTCATATAAAATATAATTTAATGATATTTAAATTCATAATTTACCTTAAATTTTTATAAATTTAAAATATAATATGAATTGATTTCTTAATTATTTAGAGCAAATAATTTAATTTTGTTAACTTTTTTTGCGTAAATGTGACAAATATGTTTAACATAACACTTAAAAATTAATCATAAAATAACTCAAATTTGCAGCGCTAAAACTTTAATTAGATTGAAAATTTACAAGGTTGGAATTCAAAATTCCTTCTAAGAATTGAAATATGAAAATCACTGCTACTACTTGAATAGCACACCAGCTGCTCGATGAAATTTCTGTGTGGAATTACAAAGAAGAACAACCTGTAAAATAAACAAAATCCAACAAAGAGAGAACGAAGCACCATGGTATGGAAGCCACTGCCCTGAAGCGAAATTCGGCCGATCACAGAGTACTAGTCCTACACACCGATCCACTTTCCAAGGTTAACGCAATGACCACCCAACGCGCGCATACTATGCGGTGAATGGCCCAGAGATATTTGGAAGAGGAACACTAGACCAATAGTTAGAAGAAATAGAATGGTTTTTTCTATCCCCATAATCCAGCCCCAATCGTATAAGTAGAAGAAACAATAAGTATTTGAATTCACAATTAAACCATCATAAATAAAGAACAGTAAATTACAGACACAAGAAGTAAATGCCCAATTTTAACAAAAAGATGTTGAGGCTGTGCATTTCCAACGAGAATAAATAATCTATACACATAGTTTCTCTTAAAACACATCTATCCGCAAAGCATAAAAAAAAAAAAAAAAAAACTCTACAAATCTGCTGCACAAAAACTAAAAAAATATATAAGAAATAAATGTTGAAGAAGAGAAGGGAGGAACTCCATTTCAATTTCTACAGATTAACAAAGATAATAAGGTTGGATTGTATTCCTTCAAAGCGACAAGCCAAATGCACTAAAGAAAGTAGAATTAAATAACACTTTTCAAGCTCTAAATTTATTTCATAGATAAATCATTAAGGTTATGGTCTGATGGATAATTTATCTCATAAAAATGTGGGATAAAAGTATAATTAACTTCAAATTCATTCTTTTTATATCCACACTTCCTATCTAAATTATAAATTTATCATTGTTTTTCTCATTCATCCCACTATAAGGAGGAATAATCCTAAGAGTGATGAAATAGAAAAATAATGATGAATTTATAATTTAGATAAGAGGTGTAGATAAAAAAAGAAGAGATTTGAAGGCTAATTATACTTTTATCCTACATTTTCATTGGATAAATTTATTGCCAAAGAGAACACAACCTTGAGGGATAAATTTATCCCTTGAAAATGTGGGATAAAAATATATTTAGCTTTTAAATTCTTCTTTTTTTATCCCTCCCTCTTATCAAAATTATAAATTTACCATTATTTTTCTTATTCATCCCACTCTAAGAAGGGATAATATTATCACTCCAAATGTAGATTGATAATATCATCCATCCTTAGGTGATATGAAGGAGAACAATAATGATGAATTTTATAATTTACATAGAAGGGGTGAATAAAAAAGAAAGATTTTAAAGGGTAATTATATTTTTATCCCACATTTTCAAGAGATAAATTTATCATTCAAAGAGAACACAATCTAAAAAGCTTGACACTAAGATCATTGTGTGGATGGGTTAATAGTGGCTTGATCAAAGTGCATACATCATCAATAAAGTCTGACGTGAGAGCCCCCAACTAACTATTTAGACTTTCATTTACCTTACATGCACTAAAAATTGTTAGGATAATGAACATCCTAAAGTTCAAGAACATAAATAATATAGTGCACATTGATAAAAAATGATTTTATATCACAAAGATTGCTTATAGATTTTATCTCACCCTCGAAGAGTCCGAGCTACAAGGGACATGTAAAAGCAAGAAGTTCATAACTAAAGTTTTCTTTTGGGCACGAGATTTAAGTAGCTTTTATTTTGTGTGCAAAGTATGCTTGTAATTATAAATTAATTTGTTTAAGTTTATTTTTGGTATTTATATTTATTTATAAATTCATTTTTATTCAACATTTTTAATAGAATAAATAATTAAATTTTTAAAAATAAAATTATTAAATAAAATTTGAAAATTTTAAATAATCCAAAACTACGCTACTTCAACTTTGATACCAAAATCTGAAACAACAAAATTTCATTCATATTTTGGTCCAAAAAATGGTGCCACTTTAATTACACAAAATATTTAAAAATTTCCCCTAAATTTCAAATATAGTTCTCTATAAATATCAGGAACTCTATCCGATCACCACAATACCAAAAAAAGAGTTCTAAAATCTAGAAATATAGTAAACAAAAATCTATCTACATAAACTAGAAATAAAGTTGTCCATTTTGTCCTTGGTTCGTGCGTCAACGACAAACCGGCAAGAGGGAAGCTACTGGAACCTGAGGAGCACTTCGAAATATCAAGTCAAACCGTGTGAAAGTTATGGTCTGGTGCAAAGAAACATAAAGAAAATGGAGATATGATTCATGTTGTAAGTAAAAATAAAACCAAAGAAGGGGCGAAGGTATCAGAACTTGACGTTTCGTTACTTACAAGTCTTGCATATATGAAAAGGGGCACCATAAGGAAGTCATCTGTAGGTTTAGGCATAAGAAAAGTATTGTGGAGAGATGGGTGCAAGTTGGGCAGATTATGGCTCATATATCAATTATTAAGCCCGATTTAACATGGCCAAATAAACTTCTACACATGGGATTCTCACTTGAGGCATTAGAGCTAGATACAATACTCAACAAGATCAAGTTCAAATATATGCATAACATAATAGATATAAACGAGAAATGGTTCCACTGTACCAATCACAAATTTTATCTAGCACATGTTTTGCCTTTGTGGCGACCGCTGCTTTTGTGACATGCATCTGAGCATCTCTGGAATCGCCGTGTTTTCGATGATTTGCAGGTAACCAGTGACAAAAGATGATGAAGGACATCTCTGGTGCATGCTTGTTTGGGCTACGGAGGTCAGAGCCATTTTTCTCGGTCATATAGATAATTCACAGGTTGATATTTCTTTTACCAGCTGATGAAGGATATTCGTTAGACTTTCTCATTCCTTCAGAAATTGCGAGACGTAGTTGCACCCTTCTTCTATGAGAGTAGGTATACTAGAAGCTGAAGAAGAGGAGCCTTGTTGGGAAATATTTATAAGTGTTTTGATTCAGATCCCAATACCTCCCCTGAAAGATGTAATAAGACCAATACTGAATCTTAGTGTTTTGTCTAAGAACTCATATGTTAGGGAGTTCTAAAATTTTCAGGTACACTAAAGGACATCTCCACTGAAGATTCAAGGCATTCCAATACTGAAGGACCTCTCTACTGAAGTCTCCCCTGAAGTATTGAAGTTGAAGTTAGAAGCTAAGTCCTTGCCAAACTGAAAGTTCATACTTAAAGTTCATACTGAAAATTCACACTGAAGTTTTCCACTGAAGTCTGCACTGATGTCCTACACTGAAGTCTTCTACTAAGTGACAGCCTAGTCAGTAGGCATTTCCATTTATGACAAAAATCTCGGTAGGTAAACACAATCTTTTTGCAGACACCAAAAATGGCAAAAAGGACAAAGACTCCAACGGGAAGAATTCAAATTAAAGCTCTATCTCACAACAACTATATCTTTGAGAGAGCACTATAAATACCCCGCTGCTTCAACACTTCAAAGTCACCGGTTACCCTGCTATCAAATCTCTATCGCTTTCTCTGCTTCTAAAGCTCACAATCTTTCAGATTAGAACACTCTAAGCCTTCAGTATTCAATTCTTAGTGTTCTTAAGCGTTAACATCTTGTAATCGAAGAGTGATTAGACTTATCTAAGTCATCTGTAAAATCACTGTAAGATCTCTCCATTAAGTTGGAAACCCTCGACTAACATCGAGTACTCGTGGACGTAGGAGTTTTTATCTCCGAACCACGCAAACCAAATCACTGTCTCTCTCGCTCATTTACTTTCAGTATTTCTTATCCATTATTTATCATCATTTGAATACTGACTAAGTGAAAAGAGAAACATTGCATTAAGCTTTCTGAAGCAAACGAGTTAAGATTTAAACCACCACATTCCGCACACTTAAGATATTAGTCCATCAGTCAAACACTCAGTGTAGACTGAAGGATTCCTATCTCTAAGTCATCTCTCTCACTGAAGCACCTCCCTTCAGTTCAGGAGCCACTCAAAAGTTTTAACTTGTAAAATCTGACTGGTGTATCCCCCCCCCCCCCATACACTCAGTTCACTCGTTTCGGGACCAACAAGCCTCATAGAATATGTAAGTACAATAAGTTTATTGGGAATGTCATTAACATATGAGTTATTATAATTTTTATTTTTTTTCTTATAGTGTATTGTATAATATTAAACTATACTCTAATTAGTATTCCCTCCGTCCCAATAAACATGATACAAAAATTTTAGGCACGATTATTAAGGAGTGTATAAAGTAGTGTAAGAGTGATAAAGGTGATATGGTCCACACCTTTTTAATGGGATAACTTTTACTATTTTAGGAATGTGTTAAGCTTAGTGGTATCAGAGCAGTGTGTTTAATTACCACTATTTCCTTGATCCAAGGTTTTTAAACAGATCTTTCAGAAAATTCATCTGCATTACTTCTAACGACTATAATGGAAACCTCTACTAGATTGCCCATGTTCTCAATCGAAGATTACGAGTACTGGAAGTACAGGGTTTCATCATTTCTGAAGGCACATCATGTCATGATGTGGGAAGTGATAATCACAGGACCTATAGTGATACTTGTGAAGTATCCACAAACTACAGCTGAAGGAGCTACTGAAGGTGTTGTGAAAAAGCCCATGCATGAGTATAACATCGATGAAAAGAAGATCGCTGGACTGGATGACTATGCTAAGCATATCATATCAGGAACTCTAGAACGACCCATGCTCGTCCACATTCAACATTGTGAAACCGCCCAAGAGATGTGGAACACATTAGAGCAAATGTTTGCAGGTTCGGAGGAAATCAAGGAAAATAAACTAACCCTTGAGTGCCAAAAGTTTGATTCTTTCTTGCAGATGCCAGGAGAATCAATAAGCGAGCTCGAACTGAGGATCATGCAAATCCTTACATCAGTAAAAGCTCTAAATCCCAACAAATACACACAACGTGAGATCAATCTGAAGATTGTATGGTGTCTTCGACGTGAAGAATGGTTGCCATACCAGATTCAGATCAACGGGCGTTCAGATTTCAACTCACTCACAACTACTGCTATCTTCAGTATCCTAAAGAGTCATGAGACAAGACAAAGGATACTGAAAATCACAAATCCATCCAAAGAAATTGTCTCCTCACCCACTCAAGACATTGTTGTTTTCAAAGCAGACAAGAGTCCAGTCAAAGAGTCCAAATCTGAAGGACTTGACCTTGAAGGTATGTCAAAAGCTGAACTCATGGAACAATATGTTCTAATGGCCAAACGTTTCGAACGTGCAGATCTAAAGAATGGCCGTTATAGAAGAATGTACAGAGACAACAGGACAAGAAGGTCCATACCACCTTCCACTGAAGGCACAACCTCAACCTCTATGCCTGCATCCAATCAGGAAGGGACAGTTACTAAGTCCAAGCCTGATAGACCACTAAGCAAAGGAGTTTGCTACGAATGTGAATCACCCGATCACTTTAAACCTGACTGCCCATACCTCAGTAAGAAGGAAAGGGAGGAACTCAGGCAAAGAAGGAATCAGAGAAATGCAGAGAGGAAAGCCATGCTAGCTGAGGATGATGTTGACCAACTCAACTCACCAGCTATGATTGTGTATGAAAGGCACTTCTCAGACTCGTCAGATGATGAGGATTTAGGATTGATGGCCACTGAGGATGAAGAAGAAATGATAGAATAATATTGCTTGATGGGCAACCATTCTGATTCTTCACCTCAGGTAATATATGCTCATATCATGCCAAATGGAGAAATTGATTCATCTTCTTTCAATTCCACATCTATCACATCACTGCATACTGAGTCTCACTCAATAACTGAAGTGATTAACATTGATGAGAACACTGAAACTGAAGATAAGATTACTCAAGAGGAGTATGAGATCTTGGCTAAAGATTTTCATAATCTCCAAGCCATATTCCTGATTACCAGGAATGAGAATGAAGAGCTAACATCCAAGCTGGCTCAAAGAACTGAAAATCCACTTCAGAACATATCAAATGACATTCGAAAGGATGAACTTGTTGAAAGAGTTTGTAAGGAACTCAATGACATTACTCTCAAGAATCAGGAACAAGAGATCTCAATCTCTAACCTGAATTCTGACCTTGACACAAAGAATGATGAGATTGTTTTCCAAAAGATCTCAGATCAATGAGATGACTGAACGTATTAATATTCTATCTGAAAGGATAGAATTTTACAAGACAAAGGTTGAAACTTGGACCAAGTCTGGATATACAAATCACATGCTAAGTGAGTCTCAAAGACCACAAGGCAAAGGTCTTGGTTTTAATCAGGACAAGGCAAAAGTACCATTTCTAGAAGTACCCAAGCCCACATTTCCAATCATATCATTTTTAAAAGCCACTGACAAGGCTTCTACTAAAGATATGGTTGCTAATGGAACTGAAAATACTATCAACAATGCTTCTAAGTCCCAAGGAAAGAAGCCACTGACAGAGCCTAAACTGAAGGCTAAGAAAGTGCCTGTCACTGAAAAACAAGCTGTTACTGAAAAACCGAAGCAGGTTTTCAGAAAACACACTATTCCTAAAAGAGACACTAACACTGAAAAGAAGGCTTTCAGGAAGCCTAAGGCAACTGACAAGCCTAAGGTTACTGAAAAGCCAAAGGCTAAGGCTACTGGAAAGCATAAGCCACAAAGACATTATGCCACTGAAAGACATGAACCAAGGAGATACTTTCAATCTCCTGAATCACGACCTTACAAATCCAAATGCTCACATTGCACTTGTTCATCATATGGTTCAAGTTCTAGAAGCCATGACTAACGCAGTCATAGGGCTCAACGTTGGGAATCATACTCTAATAGATATGAACATAGGAATTCATCCCCTAGTTCATACTACTCTGACTTTTCAAGATCACATGATTTTTATGCTTCTCATGTCCACTACTTTGAACCAAGAGGTTCAGTGAAAGCTGAAAAATGTTGGACTAAACCCCAATATACAAAAGCTAACTTTAAGGATAACACTAAGCCTGAAGTAAGCAAGAAGTATGTTCCAAAGAAGAAAGTTAATGCTGACCTTCAGAAGACAACCAAGATTACATTTGCATCTAAAATCATTAGGCAACATTGGGTGCCAAAGCATGTCATGCATACTGAAGCTGGGTCTAGTTCTAAACTGGATCCTAAGACTCAGTAATTGCAGGACTCAGGACCAAGGAGAGGTGCACAAAAGGAGCAGTCCAGCTGGATCATAGACAGTGGATGCTCAAGGCACATGACATTTCAGAAAGAAGCCCTCTCCAACTACACTGAAAAGGATGGTCCACATGTAACCTTTGGTGATAACTCAAAAGGTTTCACTAAAGGGTATGGTACTCTCAATATAGGGAATGTTTCTATTGATAATGTTTCCTATGTCTCTGGCCTGAAGCACAACTTACTTTCAGTAAGTCAGTTGTGTGATAAAGGTTTTAATGTTGTGTTTAGTTCTGATGAATGCAGGATCAATAAGCTCACTGATGAGACCACTGTAATGAAAGGCTTCAGGGTGGAAAATATTTATGCTGCAGATTGGAAAGCCTCCTCCCCTGAAACATGTCTGGTCTCAAAGAGTACTTCAGAACAAAACTGGCTATGGCACAATAGACTCAGTCATCTGAACTTCAAAGTCATCAACAGACTTTCAAGACACAGTCTAGTGCGTGGATTGCCAAATATGATCTTTGACAAAGATCACATATGCGGAGCTTGCCAAAGTGGAAAACAAATCAAAGCCTTATTCAAGACCAAGGAGGCTCCATCCACTGAGAAGATTCTTCAACTCCTACACATGGATTTATTTGGACTAGTGACTCCACTGAGTGCCAATGGGAGAAAATATTGTCTTGTTATTACTGATGATTTTTCTCGTTATACATGGACATTGTTTCTCTATCACAAGAATGAAACCATGGAGAGAATACCAGCCTTGCTCACCAAACTGAAGAATCAGAAGTCAACCAATGTCATCACCATACGCACTGATAGAGGAACTGAATTCCTCAATGCAAAGATTTTAGAATTTTGTGCACAAATGGGGATAGAACATCAGACTTCAGCAGCAAGAACTCCACAACAAAATGGCGTTGCAGAAAGAAGAAACAGGTCACTGAAGGAAGCTGCAAGAACTATGCTCAATAGCTCAGGAGTTCCAAAGAAATTCTGGGCTGAAGCTATCAACACTGCATGCTACACTCAGAACAAATCCCTACTGACCACACGCCAAGGAAAAACTCCATATGAACTATGGAATGACAGGAAGCCTACTCTTAAATACTTTCGTGCTTTTGGTTGTATGTGTTATATTCACAATAATGGTAAGACTCAGTTAAAAACATTTGATGGCAAAGCTGATCCAGGATTCTTCCTTGGATACTCAGAGGAGCAGCCTATAGAGTCTTTAACAAGAGAAGCCTTATAGTGGAGATAACACCTCATGTTATTTTTGATGAATCTATTTTTGAGTACAGGTTAAAGGAAACTGAAGTTATCACTCAAAGACTTCAGAATCTGAACTTACAACCTTCAATTCAAAATTCAAAGGAGATTCTCATCTGGCATTTAGAAGAAGATGATGAAGAGAATACCTCTACTGAAGAAATAAATGTCAGATTGGATAATGAAATGGAGCCCACTGAAGTCAGAGCTTCAGAATCTGAAGATAGGACTCAAGTACTAGAAATTGACAACTCTTCTCCTATTGAAACTGAAAATCTCACCACTGAGATTCCACTTAGAGAAGAAGACATCCAATCTGAAGATCTCATTGACGTTCAGATTCTACCTGAAGTGCAGACACATACTGAAAATCTCACCACTGAGATTCATTCACCAATTTCAGGGAGTAACAGTCCTAACTTGGTTAATATTCATATTACTGTTGCTACTAACAATATTTTGGCCAGTTCAGATAAAGCTATCTTGCAGGAAATTCAACAAACTGAATATGTAAGAGCCAACAATCAAGGGGGAACAAGCATAATCCCTCAGACTGAAGAAGATTTCAATCCATTTCAACGAAGCCGTTCAGTAACAACACCTCCTCCTAGTCAAAGGATGGACTTAATGATTATCACTGAAGAGGACATGCGAAGAAGAAGAAGATGGATTGAAGATCACCCTACTGATTCAGTGATTGGAAGTCTACAAAGAGGAGTTCAAATGAGGAATCAGATTCAAGCAGAAATGGTCCAGCCATTAGCCACCGTTGAGCCTCCCACTGAAGAACAACTGATGATAAGAGCAGATGTTGCACTATTTTCTGATGAAAATTTTCTACACAGCTGCTATCTCTCCAACATTGAACCCAAAGACGCTGAGGAAGCCCTTCAAGATGTTAACTGGGTCTCCGCGATGCAAGAGGAACTGAATGAATTCACTAGGAACCAAGTTTGGGAACTTGTAGATCGTCCTAGTCATCAAGGTGTCATTGGTGTGAAATGGGTCTTCAAGAACAAGAAGGACGAGCTAGGAGAAGTTGTTCGAAACAAGGCTAGACTGGTTGCCAAAGGTTACTGCCAAGAAGAAGGCATTGACTTTGATGAAACCTTCGTACCAGTAGCCAGACTGGAAGCTATCAGACTTTTTCTCGCCTATGCAGCTCACATGAAGTTCAAAGTCTACCAGATGGACGTGAAGAGTGCATTCCTGAACGGCGTACTGAAGGAAGAAGTCTACGTGGAGCAACCACCAGGATTTGAAACTGACTACACCAAAGTGTACATGCTACACAAGGCTCTTTATGGGCTGAAACAAGCTCCTAGAGCTTGGTATGACACTTTGTCTGTTTTTCTTATTGAATCAGGTTTCAAGCGAGGATCAGTGGATAGAACTCTATTCACAATCAAGTATAAAGGAGACATATTAATCGTTCAGATTTATGTTGATGATATTATATTTGGTTCGAAGTCTCAGATGCTTTGTGACAAGTTTGCCAAGTTGATGAAGACTCAGTATCAAATGTGAATGATGGGAGAGATGGGATTCTTTCTAGGATTCCAAATCAAGCAGTCCCCTGAAGGCATCTTCATCAACCAAGCCAAATACACAAAGGAACTGATCAACAAATTTGGCCTTCAGAATAGCAAATCAGTGAAGATTCCAATGAACAAAAATGGAAGGATAGAACCAGATCCTGAAGGAAAGCCAGTCAACCAAACTGAGTATAGAGGAATCATTGGATCCCTTCTATATCTCACTGCCAGCAGGCCAGGCATCACATTTGCCGTTGGAGTGTGTGCACGCTATCAAGCCAATCCTAAGGAGTCACACATGGAAGCTGCAAAGAAGATTCTGCGCTACCTGAAGGGCACACCCAACCTTGGCTTATGGTATCCTTCAGATGATAATTTAGAACTAACTGGTTATTCTGATGCTGATTTTGCAGGTTGCAAGTTGGATAGGAAATCCACTTCAGGTACTTGTCAGTTCTTGGGAAACAAACTCATTAGTTGGTTCTCCAAGAAGCAGACTTCAGTTGCTACATCAACCACTGAAGCTGAATACATGGCTGCTGGAAGTTGCTGCTCTCAGATTCTCTGGCTTAAGCAACAACTCAGAGACTATGAAGTGCCTACCACTCAGGTTGCAATATATTGCGACAGTTCAAGTGCCATTGCCATCACTCAGAACCCAGTTCTGCATACAAGGTGCAAGCACATGGACATCAGACATCACTTCATACGAGATCACGTTGAGAAGAAGGATGTCACCATTGAGAAGATCCATACTGACATTCAACGAGCAGACATTCTTACCAAGCCACTGGAAGAAGCTAGATTCAAGATGCTAAGTGGAAGACTTGGCTTACTGAATCCAGATCTCTCCTGAAAGTATTCACTGAAGGTACAACTCTAAACCTATCTAACTGATGTCTTAAAGACTCAATGACTCAGTATCCTTAGTATACTGAAGTCATGATCACAATAAGACACAAAACAATGTGATGATTACATTCTGAGTAACTCTACATAGTTATCTCAGATATCAAATCATCACACATTGCCAAATACATGTTTAAACTAACCTTGCAGGTCACTAAAGTAACCTACTGAAAGAACTTCAGAATCTGAAGTTTTACAAAGGCCAAGTTCAAGATGTTACTTCAACTGAAAGAATTCAGAACAAGCATAAAGACATACTCAAAATCTGAAACTACAAGTCTACTGAAGTATATACAGTGTCAAAACTGAAGTATGTACACGTGACAAGGATTTGAAACTTAACTATAGTACTTCAAAATCTGAAGTCACCAGTCAACTGAAGTATACACAAAGTCAACACTGAAAGCAGCACACGTGGCAAAGAAACTGAAATCACCACTGAAAGGGAGTCATTCAGTTGCTAGTATCAGTAACTGAAGTTAAACACTTGTATTTATTTCACATTTATTGTTCTAAGTGTTTCTCTCTTTAAATTCTGAACTTAATGTCAATATCGTAATTATATTTTAGCGTACCTCGTTTCTCGCAAACTTTGTTGATACGCTATCAAATGCATTAAATGCATATCAGATTTGAACAGTGAAAAGTGAATGTACTTGAGTGCTTATTTTAGAATTTTGACTTTAGGGCTAGTCAAACGCCGCACGTATAATACACGCGCTGTACTTTCCCGCTCAAATTACTTCTCACATACGTGGCCATTCTCTGATCATTGATTTCAGTAAATATGAGATTAAATCCAACCGTTGATCTTATCATATATAATCTATCTTCTTTGACGGTTAAAACATTTTGCATTTGCCTCTTCTCAAAGCCTTACGCTATACTTGCAATCCTTCTGCCTTCCTCGTTCTTGCTTACTGAATCAGTGTTTTTTTGCCTGTTTGTTAATCACTCTCTGATCACTTCATCTTTTAACGTATGTATCTCATCTTGTTTTAATACCTTGATACATTATTCATGCAGACTGAAAATTCTAACAAATGTCTGGTTTGATTTTCAGATTATCAACATGGGCAAGAAACCACTTCCTCCTGCACTAACCATGCCTCAACTTTGCCAAAGAATTTTCACAGAACCTACAGCAATTTACTCACAGACTGACGTAGAACAAGCCAAGACCGTATTTGAACTAATCAAGTCAGTTGATCTGGAAGCTCTCACATCTCTTCGACCTCAGAACATATACTCTAAACAAGTGGTGCTTTTCTACATCTCCCTTGGATATGATGGAGATCAGCTGGTCTCATCTATTCCTGCACGGGTCAAGAATAAAGAAATCGGCGCTATCGTGACAAAGCCTGTTCCACTGAACGTAACAAAGATGCTTCAGTCCGTGTTTCAACTGAAGAATAAAGGGAAGAGAAACCCAAATCAGTTCCTGAAGTACAAAGCATAAATCCAGGAATTTTTTGACGAGATTCAGGCTGACGGTCAGTCTAGGGCCTTCAGTACAACAAACAACAACAAGGGTCTCATACGCCCTGAACTTCGCCTACTGCTGGATGTAGTTCAACTATGCATCCTCGGGAAGAAATCATCACATGAGCAGCTCAGCTGGCAGAAACTGAGCCTGATGAGAAACATTTACGCCACTGATGGATCCAACTGGGTCGCAGTGATGGAGGAGCTTCTACTGGCTGAAGCTCAGAAACTGAAGGAAGTAAAGGATGGCATTACAATGTCTGGAACGGACACACTGAACCTTGCCACCAAGGTTTCAGTAATGATAGAGGCGCGTTTCAAGAATGCAACAAAGCTATTTCCTGAGTGCAAACCCTTTGAACAGAAGCTCCTGTTCAGTTCAAATTTGGAAGTTCTTACTTCCATGTATGGGAAGGTCAAGGCCCTTCAGATGGAGACTGACATTCCATCTCCTGAAGAGGATCCTATACAGGCCATTGAGGACTATGATGAAGCTGCACCTCTGTCTCCTCCAAAGGTCAGTCCACCGAAAACGAAGAGGAAGAGGAATCCTACTCGACGCCCTCAAGGCTTCCTGAAGGTGAAAAAGCCAGCTCTGGCTTTGGTTGATGAAGACTCCCCTCCTCCTTCACCGCCGTCAGAGGACGAGGGACCTCAGTTCAAACTGGTGAAGCGCCCCCGCCGCTCACTTATTCTTGCTGCTAACCTCCAGCGTCAGCTTTCGCCTGATGACACACTCACCCTTACCCAAGTCCTGAAATCTTCAGGTATGCCTCCCTCACCTCCCAAGTCTCCTTCACCCCCTCTCACCCCCACTGAAACCGTGGTTCCACTCTCCTCACCCCAAACTGAACCTATCATTATCTCCTCACCTTTAACTGAAACCTTACCATCTTCACCTCCCACTGAACCCTCTCCACCCATTCCTGAAACTACACTAACTGAAACCCAACATGAAACCCAGCCTGAAACTATAATCCTTCTACCACCACCAACACTCATCCCAACTCCCTCATTCACAGAAATACATTCCACCTTTCCAACTCAAGAACCCCAGCACAAATCACCTACACCTACTACCATTCACTCCTCCCCTGAACCTCAACCCATTCACTCCTCCCCTGAACCTCAACCTTCACCCCCTCACGATTCTGCACCTAACCCCAATCAATCTGAACCACCCTTTACCCAGACTGAACATTCCTCACCACCCATCCAAACTGAACCACCACTACCTGAAACTGAAACTGAAACCCACCAACCTGAAGCTGAACAACCACAAACTGACACTCACACGCATGCCTCCACCTCTACACCCTCTGACCCCATTGCAACTCCTGCCCAGCAATATCTAAATCATATAGAGTTGCAATCCATCCAATACCTAACAGCCACCTTTCCTGAACTTTTCAACCATCCCCACCTTGCCCAACTCTGCCAACGCCTCTGGACCTGGCGTACTATCCGATTTTTGGACTTCCAAGCGCTGGAGTACAAAACTCAGCTCGACGGTATGAGCTCATTTTTGATGGAGGAGGTCGAGCTGCAAACATGCTTTCAGTTTTCAGATGCCCGTGATGCATTTCTCAATGCTGAGGCACTTATTGAGGCCCAACTGGCCCAGGCTGAATCATCAGCTGCACGTGTGTATACTAAAAGGACTTCATCTTCAGGTCCTTCATCTTCTGCTCCTTCTCAGTCCATGGCCTTAGTGCCTTCTTTTGCAGCAAACGTTATTCCTGAAGCTCAGTCTTCAGAAGGTGCTTTTATTGAAGCACACCGTCTTTTTGTCACCACTGAACTCAAGAAGCATTTTGATGCTGAGAGTTCATGAATGGTCAACCAAACAAGTGTCATAGTCAACGCTCTCCAAGCTACCTATTCTGAACAACTGGCTGCACAAACGCTTAAATTCCAGAAAACCATTGCTGAGCTTACTGAAGAAAATGCCAACCTGAAGAAACAGATTTTTGCTCTATGTGCTGACATTCCAAATCAGATTCAACTTGCGCTGAAATCTCAACTACCTATACTGACTGATTCAGTTCAGAAAGAGCTCAATGCCCGCAATCCTGTCTCTTCACAGATCAAGAAGCTCATTCTATCCTGCAACCATAACCGAGCCCACACTTCCTCTCTTCGATCTGATTTTGATAGAGCTTACAACGAACTATCCACAACATGCACTGATCATGGCAAATCCATCGCTCGCCAACGATCACGCCTCAGGACGACCAAGAAACGTGCAGACTCTGGCTTCGTCCTGGCTGAACGTGCGAAGGCCATTGCTGATTCTGCCAGTACTGCTGCACTGAAGGCTATCTCAACTATTCGAAGAAAATCATCCAAGCCTTCAGATGCTGATCGCGTCATTTCAGACTGTCGTGCTCGTTTAAGCCACATTGAAACCTTTTGCCAAAACATTGCCACCGCCAATGAGATTGAGTATCAGTTTCCTGCATCCCAGCCTCTCCCCTGGTATGCTGATCTACCTCCCTCTGCACTTTCTGCTGATGCCAATAAGGGGGAAGGCAAGGAACCTGAAAACCCTGAGCCAACTCATGAAGAAGAAGCAGCAGAAAAAGGAAATGAAGAAAGGGAAGACACTCCTGATATTGAACTGACAGACGATGACAAGGAGTGAACCCAGTAAAAGGACGAACCTTCAGTCACCGTGCCTTCTGTTCTGAATTTCATATGTATTTCATTCTAAATCTGAAATCTCTGTACTGAATCTGTACTGAAACTCTTTAATGAATGAAATGCAATTTTTTGTCTATCTTTGATCTCAACCTGATAACAATCTTCTAGTTGTCCAGGCTCTGATTATTATATTTTTTTTTGGTTTGATATACCTAACTGATTAACTAACTCATCTTATCTAATAGATTAAGTACTCTCCAGTCTAGGGGGAATTTCTTAACTTAGATTGATGTTTTCAGGTTAGGTATTGGCATCATCAAAAAGGGGGAAATTGTTGGAAAATATTTATAAGTGTTTTGATTCAGATCCCAATACCTCCCCTGAAAGATGTAATAAGACCAATACTGAATCTTAGTGTTTTGTCTAAGAACTCATATGTTAGGGAGTTCTAAAATTTTCAGGTACACTGAAGGACATCTCCACTGAAGATTCAAGGCATTCCAATACTGAAGGACCTCTCTACTGAAGTCTCCCCTGAAGTATTGAAGTTGAAGTTAGAAGCTAAGTCCTTGCCAAACTGAAAGTTCATATTGAAAGTTCATACTGAAAATTCACACTGAAGTTTTCCACTGAAGTCTGCACTTATGTCCTACACTGAAGTCTTCTACTGAGTGACAGCCTAGTCAGTAGGCATTTCCATTTATGACAAAAATCTCGGTAGGTAAATACAATCTTTTTGCAGACACCAAAAATGGCAAAAAGGACAAAGACTCCAACGGGAAGAATTCAAATTAAAGCTCTATCTCACAACAACTATATCTTTGAGAAAGCACTATAAATACCCCGCTGCTTCAACACTTCAAAGTCACCGGTTACCCTGCTATCAAATCTCTATCGCTTTCTCTGCTTCTAAAGCTCACAATCTTTCAGATTAGAACACTCTAAGCCTTCAGTATTCAATTCTTAGTGTTCTTAAGTGTTAACATCTTGTAATTGAAGAGTGATTAGACTTCTCTAAGTCAGCTGTAAAATCACTGTAAGATCTCTCCATTAAGTTGGAAACCCTCGACTAACATCGAGTACTCGTGGACGTAGGAGTTTTTATCTCCGAACCACGCAAACCAAATCACTGTCTCTCTCGCTCATTTACTTTCAGTATTTCTTATCCATTATTTATCATCATTTGAATACTGACTAAGTGAAAAGAGAAACATTGCATTAAGCTTTCTGAAGCAAACGAGTTAAGATTTA
Source organism: Leonotis leonurus (assembly GCA_026898415.1). Lineage (NCBI taxonomy): Eukaryota > Viridiplantae > Streptophyta > Magnoliopsida > Lamiales > Lamiaceae > Leonotis > Leonotis leonurus. Next base: position 2,489,357 of record JAPKLX010000031.1, read on the forward strand.
AACCACCACATTCCGCACACTTAGGGTGGGTTTGGTATCATAGATGAAGGGTGATAAGATAAATAATACCCATTCATCTAATGTTTGGTAGGATTTAATAGTTATCTGTTTGGCCCGTTATTAATTATACGGCCCGTCACTAAATTACTGTTGTGGCCATATTATTAATCCCACCAAAGTGGGGTGATAATTTATCTGACTTGAACAGTGTCCCAAATAAGAGATATTTCGTTTTTCACCACACACGACACCACACAGCCATTCTCTTTCTCGTCTTTCTAGTCTAGGGTTCCACAAGAATTTCTTCTCTCAACCATTTTTCTTTTCTTTCGTCGTTCATTGTCTTCCTTGGTCTTCTTCGTCTCTAGCTGTCTGCAGATTTGGTGAAAAAACTAGGGTTCCACAAGAATCCCCTCTGTCGCCCTTTTTCTCCTACAGATTTGTGGAAATTTGAAGGTTACCGAAGGTATGCAGTATGTTTTTTTGCAGATTCAAGTCGGATTCCCTTTTTACAGAACTTGTTGCGTGTTATTTACAGAACTTCTATTTCAGGAATCATAGGTTGAATCCATCTCTGTTGATTGTGGCTTTGAAATATGTGAAGACCGAAAATGGCTTGTTTCCTCCAAGCACAGAGTCGTCAATAATCCCTCAAAAGAGTATCCATATGTGGAAGAGTTTCCAGTGATTGGTGGCATATTTTTACTCTGTTAGTGATACTATATGATATTTGGAAGTTTACATTTGCATGCTTTCTGATGATAACGAATCTATAACTTACGCTTGGTTCTTACATGTATAGGGATCTTGGAAACTCAAATTTGGGTGGTCATAGTGCGCCTGAGCTGGGGAATCTTGAATATCTCCAATATCTGTGAGTATCATGCAACCCTCCCACTTTATTTCAAATTGACAGATTTAATTTTTCTTTTATTTCTTAATTATGTAGAGAAGCAGTCCTTATAATCTATTGTTCTTGCAGCTGTTGTTATGAAAGTATCTTGGATCTTTCTTGCAGCCTAATGACTACTGATTCTTTTGTCTAGGGAACTTCACAAAAATAACATCCAAGGCTCAATTCCTGCTGAGTTGGGTAAGTTGAAGAACTTAATCAGTTTGGATCTATATAACAACAATATCTCAGGAACAATCCCCGACTCACTAGGCAATCTGAAATCTCTGGTCTTTCTGTAAGTCTTACTTCACTTATATAATTCAATATATGAGTTTCTGAAATATGAAATAGGCAGTAGTGTTCCATACGTGGAAGAGTTTGTGCATCATATTTCAGGTTTAAAAATTGATTTTGAAAAAAGGTTTAGTGTTGATATGTTGACTTCATAACATTACAGTTAAAAAGCCTATTTAATAAACTGATAACCTTGCATATTATGTAGTTATGTACTTCTGAAATACTTGATCAGTATCTACACCTTGATAAAAGTACTATATATCCCTATGTGTTTGGCCAAATGTGTAGCCATATAACTTTTATTCAACCAGATATTTGTTAATCCTTTTGAAAAACAAATGTTTCATTCTTTGATATCTGAGATTTTTAATGAGACTTAAAACAGAAAAATATGACATATTAAATGTGACGTAAGTAGTACGTTATAATGCTAGAATAAGCTTACGGGTTGTAGTATCATAAATATGATAAGGTTGGTCTCGAGCCTATTGAAAGGCTTTGACATATTTCTTAACTTTAAAAGCAATAAACATGTTCTAAAATTGAAGATAGGTCTTTTTGCCACATGTGGCCACATGTTAACTAATTATGTAGATAACTGATCAAGTATTTCAGAGTATGTAGTTACTGATGTTGTTTTGTCTTGTGATGTAGATAACTGATAAAGTATTGTATGCTTCAGAGTTATGTTGTTTTGTTTTTAGTTGTTATGTTCATAGTTTACTATATTTCAAAGTTATGTTTGTTTTGTATTTATGTATTTCAGATTTATCAGTTTACATAGGTCATATATTTCAGAGTTATTATGATCCAGATTTATGTAGTATGATCGTGTGTGAACTATGTTGTTTTGTCTTGTGATACGAGCCTATTGGTGACACTCTTGTTTAATTAACAAAATATTTACCTTAACTTGAATGCAGATTTTGGTGTATTAAAAATGACAGACAAATTTGCATTGTATAAGGAAGTTTATATGTGCATTGAGGATATCTTTCAAGAAACAATGACGGAGATACTCATTGTCTTGACCTTATTTATGATAATTGAATCACCTAATAATAAGAAGCGTAGGTTGAATGATAGATCTTATAATATGGTTAATAAGATTCCACATCAGATTAGACACTTGAATAGGATAATTAAGCTAAGTGATGCTGATTGCATTGTTAATCTACGCATGGATCGTAACACATTTGGCAGACTTTGCAAATTGTTACGTGAATTAGGTAGTTTGAGTGATAGCAAATATGTTAGTGTGGAGGAGCAAGTTGCTATGTTTGTTTCTGTTCTAGCTCACCATAAAAAGAATAAGATAGTTGGTTTTGATTTTAGCCGTTCTGGCCAAACAGTATCAAACTACATCCATAAGGTTCTGTTGGCAATTTTAAAACTTCACACACGTGTACTTGTTAAACCTGAACCTGTTTCGCAAGATAACACGGATAGCCGGTGGAAATGGTTCTAGGTACTCATTTAAAATGCAGATTTTAACTTAAATTGTTTCTTGATACAAACATCTAATACTGAAGAATTTAATGTTTATTTTTAAAGGGATGCTTAGGAGCACTAGATGGCACATACATAAGTCTTACTGTGCCAGTTTTAGATAAACCAAGGTATAGATCACGTAAAGGAGAAATATGTACCAACACTTTGGCTATTTGTGATCGCGACCTTGGTTTTGTGTATGTATTACCGGGTTGGGAGGGTTCTGCTTCAGATTCAAGAATCTTACGAGATGCTGTAACTAGAAACCATGGTTTGAAGGTCCCCCGGGGTATAACACTTTATAACTCTTCAATTTTTCATTTTAATCTGAAGAAACTAGTAGTAGTCTTACAAAATGTTTTTTTTTTTTGCAATTTAGGAACTTACTATTTGGTAGATAACGGATATGCCAATTCTGAAGGATTTCTAGCTCGTTATCGAGGAGTTAGATATCATCTTAAAGAATGGGGACCTGAACGTGACAGACCTCAAAATGCTCATGAGTTATTCAACATGAGACATGCTAAAGCGAGGAATGTCATAGAAAGGTCATTTGGTATAGTTAAAAAACGTTGGGGTATATTAAGAAGTCCCTCGTTTTACCCTGTTAAGGTCCACAATCGTCTAATTTTGGCTTGTTTTCTTCTCCATAATTTCATACATTCTCAAATGGCTTCTGACCCAATTGAGCAAGAGTATGATGAAGATCGTGTTGATGAGGTTGGAAATGATGATGGTTTGTATGAAGCCACAGATTTTATTGATGGAATTGAAACAACAAATGAGTGGAACACAAGTAGAGAGACTTTAGCTGAAGCTATGTGGTTATCATTTAACTGAAGGGGTATAAATTGTATTGTTTATTTGATTTTTTATTATGATATCATTTAACTGAAGCTATGTGGAATGAACTTACTCTAATAATGTAATTATGTTTAATATGTTAGGAAAATGGATGTTGCACCGTTGTGTTTCTGTAATTCAGGTAAAATGGTTCTCAAACGAGCTGGGCCACATGCGAAACATAGCGGTCGCTTGTACTACAAGTGTCCGTTAAATGCAAAGCACTACCGCATGTTTATTGGACTTTTTTTCTTTGGTTTTATTGTTGGTAAATTAGCTTAGAAACTTCATTTGGTTTTTTTTTTCAAATTGTATTTTCAGTTGTATTGGAATGGATTGTATATTGCAGATGGATTGTATTCATTACAATGGATTGTATTTTGCAGATGGATTGTA
>JAPKLX010000031.1:2522055-2553887 GCA_026898415.1 Leonotis leonurus
CTCGAATATCGTTTATTTCAAAATTAAAATACGGGGTATTACAAAATCTGCTTTTGTCTAATACATAATAAGCCTATTTATAAGTAAAAAACAACTCCTAACCCTAGAAGGAAATAAACAGAAAGACCTATCTATAAGGCAACAAAGACCATGTCCAAAAAAGGTCTAAAAACACACGAAAATAAAATAACATAAATAAATAGAAAATGTGGCCCAACATGTCACGATGCCCATGCTAGTTAATTAACTTCAAGATCCAGCCCAACGCCACAATAAAATTGATTATTCTTGGGCTGCTCGGTCCAATCTTTCTAATGAGCTTCGTGGACAATTCTTACTCTCATACTTCTTGGATTAAGCCCATTAAGCTCTATTTGAACTTCTTAGCTTGAGCTCTTGTGAATGGCCCAACAGAAACACGCACCGGGTCTGGAATCAGCGAACATTGAGCTGCATCATAGTATATATTATACATTCAATCATAGTCAACTCTATGCAAGTGTAGATTTACATATAGTTATGTAATTCATAAGATATGTTTCAGTTATGTAAATATAATGCTTGCATAAGGGTATGTTTGTGTACACTTTGTTCTCTACGTTTTTCTTGTTCAATACAATTAGTGAACAATACATAAAGTTAGAATATTTTCTATAATTATGTGAAATCAACGTTATTGGTGAAGATACACAAAGATTTTATTTTATTTTATTTATTTATTTATTTTTTGCAGTTACTCTTAGGTGTCTCTTCAAATAGTATATATCTATTCAAATAAATAATTCAAAACAATAAATATTATTCAATAACAAATAATTAAAAATAATAAATAAATATTATTTCGCATTTATTTGTCGGCTTCATATAATAATAATAAGATTGTTGTAATCCATATGAATGTTTGCAATAAAAATTAATTCTCCGAGTCTTGAAGTTAACAAATTCCATAGACTTAGTTTGCATAAATTGAAAAAGTAGTCATTTTGTTTAAATGAGACATTTATAATGATATGAACTTAGATGTTAGCAAAATTGGTAAAATACCGAAAATTGAATCGAACCAATACATTCAGTTCGGTTTTTTCTGTTCGATTGGGTTTCAATTTTGGTTTTACAAAATTTCAGTTGTTTAGTTTGGTATAAAAAATTGAAAGATCAAAAATCGAATCGAAATATATTGTATAATAATATATATTTAATATTATTTATTAAATATTTCTTATTAAATACAACATATAATATAATAATTATTTATTTAATATTATCGGTTCGGTTTTTTACCAAAACCAAATCTAAAATTTCAATTCTACTTTATTTTGGTTTGGTTTTGAGTTTTTTTAGTTTGATTTACCTTATTTTTTCGGTTCGTGTTGGATATTATCAATGGTTGTAAAGAAGCATTGAAGATAATGTCACAAAGAGATACTTGCAAATTTATTTATTTATTTTAATATGCAAGAAGAAAATATATGAAAAATTATATGTACAAATGATCTGTATAATCAAATATGTTGCTCGATTGAGCGTAAAAATAAATTTTATTTTCTCAATTATGAAGAATGAGTTAATGTTACGTGTCATTTAGAGAATTATCAAGTTTATGTTAAAGTTTCCACATAAAATTCGACATTAAACATCAATTCTCCACCTTTGGATTTTATGTTTCAATCTATTTATTTCCACGTATGTGTGTATATATATATATGATACTCGTCGCGCTCCACGGTGCCTGCTCTCCTTTTCGACAACAAGAGTGCTCTCTTCCTTAGTCAAAATTCAGTAGCACATAAGTGAGCCGAACACATTGACATTGATTATCATTTTGTTCGTGAGCTAGTCACTTGAGGGAAACTCAACACTCATTTCATTCCATCCTCATTGCAAATTGCGGACGTTTTTACCAAGAGTCTTCCCCGGCCGCACTTCATGCTATTACGGTCCAAGCTTTGAGTCGGTGCTCACCCTACATCGCGCTTTACGGGGGTATTAGAGATAATTGTTGTATCTTCACCAGATAACATTGACTTCACATAATTATAAAATATATTCTTAGTTTATGTATTGTATCACTAATTAATTTGTTTCCATAGAGGTGAAACGTGTAAGTTGTATTTATTTATACCGTTTAATGAAATCTCTAGTCTCAAGCCAACATTTCACAAATATCTACAAATAGTATCATTTCTTGTATTTCAGGTCAAACTCTCAAGTGTCCAAAAAGGCACCTTACTGGCTGCAGAGAAGTAGAATGATGTGGAGGTAAGTAGCTTATGTTATGCATCTCATTTAGATGTGATTGATGTTTGCAAAGTTGCAAGACCTTCTACATGCAGTATTGAATGCTTTATTTTTGCATCTTGGGCTGATATGATGAATATATATCTAGTACGAATAGAAAATGTGAATGAAAACACGTTTTTAGCTTGAAATGAGCTGTGAGTGCTTTTGGTCAAAGGGGCCAAAATTAATGGGACAGAGAAAATGTGAATGAAAACACGTTTTTAACTTGAAATGAACTGTGAGTGCTTTTGGTCAAATGGGCCAAAATTAATGGGACAGAGAAAATATGTTTCATTGGATTGTATATCTTAATTATGAATATTTGCAGTTGCATTGCAGTTAGTAAGGATATGATTCATCTTCTCAAAATTGAAATGGAAATCAAATTATACGGTTGAAAGGAACAAGTAAGAAGCATATTTTATCATAAGTTTTTGAGGTTTGTTTATCTTATTATTTCAAAACAACAAAGTTATGTATTTGGAATGGACAGGCTACTATAATAAGGAAATGTATTAATAACATGCTTCACATTGATTCACTATGAAATTACTGTCATGCATAGACTACATTTTCTATAATCTTAGGCTATGTTTGGTATCCAAGATACGATAGTCATTTTAAAATAATTAGTGTAATTATCCTAAGATGACACTAATTATCCTAAGATGACTATCGTATATTGGATACCAAATATACTCTTAATCAGTTACGGTTAGTGATATCAAATCACCCCTTTAATTATTATTACCTTTGAATTTGAATAGCTACGTAGAGTACCGTAGGACCATTGTAGAATTAGAGAGGCCATCATTAAGCTTTATCATAAGAGGATTCTTCGGATTAGCCATATTGTCTATTGTTCACAATGTATTATTAATAAATCTAGTCCTCAATTAGTGGTTGCAAACTTGTTCACTTTTTCATCAGTTTTTTGTCGTGCAATTTCTCGTTGCCCTTTATTTTGTATAAATTTTGTTTTTTCATTTTTTCCTTATTGTCATTGGTTAATAAATTTCTCTTTTGTTATCGAGAGTAACCTTTGACATGGAACAAAACCCGCTTTTTAGTACTCATAATATGCTAAGAATTAGTTGGCAATAAGTATTAAATCGAATAAAATTTATCCGTTACATTGACAACTCGTGAAATTTCCTCTATACAACTAGGAATTCACAAATTTAAACTGTATTATCGGTAAATTTATAAAAAAAATTTATTTGCAAAACCCTTCTTGGATTTTGTTGGTCCCGAAACGAGTATACTGAGTGTATGGGGGGAGGGAGGAATACACCAGTTAATATTTTTACAAGTTAAAACTTTTGAGTGGCTCCTTAACTGAAGGGAGGGACTTCAGTAAGAGTTGAATACTTCAGATAGTAATCCTTCAGTCTACACTAAGTGTTTGACTGATGGACTAATATCTTAAGTGTTGTGCGGAATGTGGTGGTTTTAAATCTTACTCGTTTGTTCAGAAAACTTAATGCAATTTTTTCTCTTTTCAATTAATCAGTATTCAATGTATGATAATCAAAGAATAATAAATACTGAATGTAAATGAGAGAGAGGATTTGGTTTGCGTGGTTCGGAGATAAAAACTCCTACGTCCACGTGTCTCGATGTTAGTCGAGGGTTTCCAAGTTAATGGAGAGATAATAGTCTTACAGTGATAAACCACAATGGGTTAGATAGACAATATATCTGATCACTTCTAGCTTCGAACTTAATCTAATGCTAAACTATTCTTCGGTTACAAAAAGATCGCTAAGAAGAACACTAGATAATAAAATCTGAAAGCTTGAGTGTTCTTGAGTGATGGCTTGAAAGCTTGAGACTTGAGAGCGATGATAGCGATAGCGAGTTGTAAAGAATGAGTAACCGGTATTTGAAGCGTTTGAAGCAAGGGGGTATATATAGCTCTCTCATAGAATGTATCTGTTGTGAGATAGAGCTCATTTGAATTCTTCCCGTTGGAGTCTTCGTCCTTTTTGCCATTTTTGGTGTCTGCAACAAGATTGTGTTTCATCTACTGAGATTTTTGCTATAAATGGTAAGTCCTATGGAATAGACTGTCACTCAGTGGAAACTTCAGAATGAACTTCAGTGTAGTACTTCAGATGTGAACTTCAGTGGCAAAGTGACTTCAGCTTCTAGCTTCAACTTCAAAACTTCAGGACAGACTTCAGTAGAGTGGTCTTTCAGTTTTGGAATGTCTTGAATCTTCAGTGGAGTTTGTCCTTCAGTGTACCTGAAAAAATAGAACTCCCTAACATTTGAGTTCATAGACAAAACACTAAAGATTCAGTTTTGGACTTATTACATCTTTCAGGGGAGGTATTAGGATCTAAATCAAAACACTTATAAATATTTCCCAACAATTTCCCCCTTTTTGATGATGTCAATACCTAACCTGAAAACATCTATCTAAGATAAAGAATTCCCCCTAAACTGGAGAACACATAATCTATAAGATGAGATGGGTTAGTTAAGCAGTTAATATCAAACCAAAAAAAATATATATTAATCAGAGCCTGGACAACTAGAGGATTGTCATCAGGTTGAGATCAAGAGATAGACAAAATATTGCATTTCATTCATGAGATATTCAGTACAGAGATTTTTAGTACAGAAATTTCAGTAAATGTAGAATGAAATACAAAAAAAATCTAAGTAACAGAAGGTAGTTCAGAGGCTTCAGCAGCAGAAGGTACGGCATCAGAAGATCCGTCCTTGTCATCCTTATCATCACCTTTCTCTTCTTTATCTCCTTCCTCATCTGAAAGTTCTACTTGAGGAGATCCTTCAGTCTCTTCATCCTTCTTTTCTTCATCTTTCTCTTCAGTGGCTTCAGTGGAGATGTTTTTCAGTAGCAGGAATGCTAGTCCCTTCCCCCTTATTGGCAGCATTAACAGTATCACGAACGTAAGCATCGACATGCCAGAAGTAGGGACTAATGTAAGGAAAGTGGATATCCAGATTATTGCCAAGTGCGATGTTGTTGCAGAATTCTTCAAGATCTGAATCCTGGCGCGGCAGTGAGCTATGAAAACATCCACTTTGTTCTGATGAGAGGCTGTGGCGAGAGATATGCCTGAGACATTCTCCGCTCGGGCAGATGCAAGCTGAGCGCTCAGATTTGCTGCAAGAGCATCAGATTCAGCCTTTTGAGCGAGCTTGTGAGCATCATCAGCCTTTGAAAGAGCTTGTTCAGTTTGTTTCTTCAATGTATCCAGAGTGATGTCGTTGGCTGCAATAGCGGATGAAAGTTGATCAACTTCAGTGTGAACTGAAGTGTTGTCCTTGATAGCAGCATCCAAGTCAGTACGGATGGCAGCAGATTTGGCCCAATTAGAGTTGCACGACTTTACTATATCATTTATCTTGTTTGAAGAAGGAAGAGAGGTGACAAGATCTTGCTTCAGGAGCTCCTTGAATGCAGCAAATTTAGCGTCAAGTTGGGCAGCAAAATCAGGAGTTTGAGAAGAGGAGATTTCATAGAGTTGCTTTTTCAGATTCTTGTTTTCTTCAAACAGTGTGGCTATAGATTTTTGGAGGTTGATAACATGGTTTTCAAGCTTTTCAGAATATGCAGCCTGGAGGGCGTTGATCATAGAGCTTGCTTGGTTGATCATTCTGGAACTCTCAGCATCAGTATGCTTCTTGAGTTCAGATATAGTGGCAGCAAAAATGGACCTATGTGCTTGGATCAAAGCACCTTCTGAGGAAAGAGCCTCAGGAAAAGAAGTATCAGCAAAAGAGGGCACCACGGCCAAAGACTGAGAGGCAGCAGCAGATGGACCAGTAGAAGTAGAGGTCCGACGAAAGTAAGTCCGGCCAACTGAGAATTCAGCAAGAGCCAACTGTTCCTCAATGTATGCCTCGGCATTTAGAAATGCGTCACGGGCATCTTGGAACTGAAAACAGGCATGCAACTCGACCTCCTCCATCAAAAATGCACTCATGCCATCAAGCTGAGTTTTGAATTCCAGGGCCTTGGAATCCAGAAAGAGAATTGTGCGCCATGACCATAGATGCTGGCAGAGGGTGGCGAGGTGTGGATGATTGTAAAGTTCAGGGAAGTGGGCTGTGAGGTATTGGATGGATTTCAACTCAAGATCATTAAGATATAGATGTGCAGGAGTTGAAATCGGGGCAGAGGATTGGGAGGTAGAAGTGTGGAAGTGGGTTTCGGTCCGTGGAATTAGAATTTCAGGTTGAGGGGGAGAGGATGGTAGTTGAGTTGGGCGTGGTGGTGTAGTTTCAGGTTGGCTTGCAGTGTGGGGTTGAGGTGAGGTTTGGGTTATTGGTGAAGTGTGAGGTTTTGTTGGGGATGGAGACTTAGTCTGGGTGTCAGAAGGATGAGGGGAAGATTCAGTAGAAAATTGAGAGATGGTAGCCTGAATCTTCAAGGGTTTTGGTTGTTTGAAGGCAAGCGTGATTTTGCCGGTGGGTGGATGTTTGGCTTTAAGGATTTCAGAAATAGGTTGGTCAGATGGTTGGGAGATTTCAATGGGCTGGGAGGTTTCAGATGGCTGTGAAACTACAAAGGGCTGTGGAGGAGAGGTTTCAGGGAGGGGAGAGGAACGAGTACCTGAAGGTTCAAAAACTTCAGTAGAGAGGGTGGGTTGAACATCAGCGGCCAGAACGAGGGAGCGGCGGGGGCGCTTGATCAGCTTGTATTCTTCTGCCTGATCTTCTGAAGGAGTGGGAGATGGAGATTTTACAATCACTGGTTTCTTGGCCAGCTCCTTTAACTTCAGAACGCCTGAAGGGCATCTGCTGAGATTCCTCCTTTTCTTGGTCTTGACTGGAGAGACCTGGGGAGAAGAGGGTTGTGGCAGAAAGAAGGATTCAGCAATGGCAGTTGCTTCTTCGTATTCTTCCACCTCGGTGATGGGGTCCACCTGTGGGGAGTTAGCCTTGGGAAGTTCAACTTCCAACTGGACAGCCCTTGATTTCCCGTGCATGGATGTGAGAACATCCAAGTTGGTACTAAACATCCACCGCTGTTCGAAAGGAACATGGTCTGGAAATAATCTGTCAGCGTTCTTGAAACGCGCTTCTATCAGTGCTGAAACCTTTGTGACAAGGTTGAGTGTGTCAGTGCCCGTCATAGTGATGCCATCCGGCACTTCCCTCAGTTTGTTGGCTTCATTCATTAGAAGCTCCTCCATAACGGCAACCCAATTTGAATCATCAGTCTCATAAATGCTGCGCATCAGACTGAGTTTCTGCCAGCTTAATTGCTCGTGGGAAGATTTCTTCCCAAGAATGCACAGTTGAACGACGTCTAATAGAATGCGAAGTTTACGTCGAATCAGAGATTTGTTGTTGTTGGCTGTACTGAAGGGACGTGGGTTTCCATCAGCTTGTATTTCCTCGAAGAAGGCCTGAATGTCCTCCTTGTACTTGTTGAATTGGTTGGGGTTCTTTGTGCCTTTGTTTTTCAGTTTGAACACAGACTGAAGCATTTCAGTGACATCCAGTGCAATGGGCTTCTTCTCGATTGCACCAGTCTCCTTATTCTTCTTGCGAACGTGCAGAGAAGACATCAAGTGTTCCCTAGAGTATCCCAGAGAGACAAAGAAAAGAATCACCTCATCTGGATAGATGTTCTTTGGGCGAAGGGAGGTGAGAGTATCCAAATCAACCGATTTGATCAGCTCAAACACGATTTTTCCTTGATCAATATCAGTCTGAGAGTAAACAATCGTTGGCTCGGCGTAGAGGCACTGCCTTAATTGAGCCATAGTCATTGCTGGAGGAAGAGGTGCCTTTTTACCCATGATGATAATCTGAAAGTTAGAACAAGCAATATTAGCAACCATGAAGTTCAGTGATCAATATATAATGTAACATGTTCAGTAAACAAGATAAAACATACATTAGAGATGAAGTGAACAACGAAAATTATCAACAGAATAGAATTCACCCAAGTCTGAATCACACAAGAGCAGTAAGATCGAGAGAGAAGCGTAAGGCTTTAAGTGAAGGCAGCTCTGAAATGTTTAACCGTTGGAGAAGAAAGGATATAAATAATGAAATCAACGATTAGATGTAATCTAAGTAAACTGAAATCAACGTTCAGGAAGCATCCACGTAGTCTATATGATAATTTAGGCGGGAAAAGAGTAGGCGGTGAAGTACACGTGCGACGTTTGACTGCCCTTAAAGTCAAATCTACTCATTTCACTGTTACTTTTTACTGTACCAGTCTGATAAGCTTTAAATGCGAGAGATAGCGTATCAAATAAGTTGCGATGTTCGAGGTACGATGAACCATAAATTACGCTTTTAACATTCAATTCAGATTTAAAGAGTAAAACACTTAGAGCAATAAATACATGAAATAAATACAAGTGTTGAACTTCAGTCGTTGATACTTGCAACTGAGTTTCTCCCTTTCAGTTGTGTTTGTGCTTTCAGATTCTGAAGTCCTTCAGTTGTAGTAACATTTTATGCCATGGGAACTTCAGATTCTTGCCACGTGTTGATTCAGATTTTTCTTTGTAAAACTTCAGTGGACTTGTAATCTTCAGATTTTCACCATTTTCTTTATACAAGTAGAAGGTCCTTCAGTGCGTTACTTCTTTGACTTCAGTAACCTGCATGGTTAGTGCAACATGTTTGTAATGTGTGATGGTTTGATATCTGAAATAACTATGTAGAGTTACTCAGTGTACATCCATCACATTATTTTATGTCTTATTTAGATCATGACTTCAGTATACTTAGGACACTGAGTCAAGAAATCTTTAAGACAACAGGTAGCTAAATAGGTTTAGAATTGTACCTTCAGTGAATACATTTAGGAAAGGTCAGGATCCACTTAGCATTTTGAATCTAGCTTCTTCCAGAGGCTTGGTGAGAATGTCTGCTCGTTGAATGTCAGTGTGAATCTTCTCTATGATGACATCCTTCTTTTCAACGTGATCTCTTATGAAGTGATGGCTGATGTAAGCAAAAAGTATGTTCCAAAGAAAAGGGAAGTCAATGCATCTAACACATGCATCATAAGACAACATTGGGTGAAAAAGCATTGCATGCATGCTGAACCTGGGTCTAGTTCTCAACTGGATCCTAAGACTCAGTAATTGCAGGATCAAGGACCAAGGAGAGGTGCACAAAAGGAGCATTCAAGCTGGATCATAGAGAGTGGATGCTCAAGACACATGAATTTTCAAAGAGAAGCCCTCTCCAACTACACTGAGAAAGATGGTCCTCAGGTAACCTTTGGTGACAACTCAAAAGGTTTCACTAAAGGATGTTGTACTCTCAATATAGGGAATGTTTCAATTGATAATGTTTCCTATGTTTCTGGTCTGAAGCACAACTTACTTTCAGTAAGTCAGTTGTGTGACAAAGGTTTTAATGTTGCGTTTAGTTCTGATGAGTGCATGATAAATAAGCTCACTGATGAGACCACTGTGATGAAGGGATTCAGGGTGGGAAATATTTATGCTGCAGACTGGAAAGCCTCCTCCCCTGAAACATGTCTGGTCTCAAAGAGCACTTCAGAACAAAGCTGGCTATGGCCCAATAGACTCAGTCATCTGAATTTCAAAGTCATCAACAGACTTTCAAGACACAGTCTAGTGCGTGGATTGCCAAACCTGATCTTTGACAAAGACCACATCTGCGGAGCTTGCCAAAGTGGAAAACAAATCAAAGCTTCATTCAAGACCAAAGAAGCTCCATCCACTGAGAAGATTCTTCACCTCTTACACATGGATTTATTTGGACCAGTGACACCACTGAGTGTCAATGGTAGGAAATATTGTCTTGTTATTACTGATGATTTTTCTCGTTATACATGGACAGTGTTTCTCTATCACAAGAATGAGACCATGGAACGCATACCATCACTGCTTACAAAAATGAAGAATCAGAAGTCAACCAATGTCATCACCACACGCACTGATCGAGGAACTGAGTTTCTCAATGCAAAGATTTCAGAATTTTGTGCACAAATGGGGATTGAACATCAGACTTCAGCTGCAAGGACTCCATAACAAAATGACGTTGCAGAAAGAAGAAACAGGTCACTAAAGGAAGCTGCAAGAACTATGCTCAATAGTTCATGAATTCCAAAGAAGTTCTGGGCTGAAGCCATCAACACTGCTTGCTACACTCATAACAGATCATTGTTGACCACACGCTAAGGAAAAACTCCATATGAACTATGGAATGATAGGAAGTCTACTCTTAAATATTTTCGTGCTTTTGGTTGCATGTGTTATATTCACAACAATGGTAAAACTCAGTTAAAGACCTTTGATGGAAAAGCAGATCCAGGATTTTTCCTTGGTTACTCAGAGGAGAGTGTTGCCTATAGAGTCTTTAATAACCGTAGCCTTATAGTGGAAATAACACCTCATGTTATATTTGATGAATCTATTTTTGAGTACAGGATAAAGGAAATTGAAGTTATCACTCAAAGACTTCAGAATCTGAACTTACAACCTTCAGTTCAAAGTACAAAGGAGATTCTCATCTGGAATTTAGATGATGATGATGAAGAGAATACTCCAACTGAAGACACAAGCATCAGATTGGACCAAGAACAAGAGCCTACTGAAGATATGACTCCAGCACCTGAAACTAAAAGTCTTTCTCAAACTGATCCTACCCCATCTACCTCAACCCAACTACCATCCTCCCCTCCTCAACCTGATATTCCACGAACTGAAACTCACATCCATACCTCCACCTCTCAACCCTCTGAACCGATTTCAACTCCTGCACAACTATATCTAAATGATATTGAGTTGAAATCCGTCCAATTCCTCACAGCCACCTACCCTGAACTCTACAACCATCATCACCTCGCCACCCTTTGCCAGCGCTTCTGGTCATGGCGCACAGCTCGCTTCCTGGACTCCAAGGCCTTTGAATTCAAAACTCAACTTGACGGCATGAGTGCCATTCTGATGGAAGAGGTCGAGCTGCATGCCTGTTTTCAGTTCACAAATGCCCGTGACGCATTTCTTAATGCCGAGACATACATTGAGGATCAGATCGAGCATGCTGAAGTTGCTGCTGGCCGTTCCTACACTCGCAAAACCTCTTCCTCCAACGCTGCTGCCACTTCTTCTCCTGCCACTGGATCTCTGGCCTTAGTGCCATCGACTACTTCATTTCCTGAGGCTCTTTCCTCAGAAGGTGCTTTGATCCAAGCACATAGGTCCATTTTTGTTGCTACTGTCTCTGAACTCAAGAAACATTCTGATGCTGAGAGTTCACGCATGATAAACCAAGCAAGTTCCATGATCAACGCCCTCCAGACATCTTATTCTGAAAAGCTGGAAGGCCATGTTCTCACTCTCCATAAATCTATTGACATATTGACTGAAGAAAACCAGAATCTGAAGAATCAGCTCGCTGAACTCTCCAAATCTCAGACTTCAAATTTTGACACTAAACTTGATATCAAATTCACTGCATTCAAGGAGTCTCTGAAGCAAGAACTTGCCACTTCTCTTCCTTCAACAAAAAAATAAATGATGTCGTAAAGTCGTGCAACTCAAATCGTGCCAAATCTGTGGCCATCCGCACTGACTTAGACGCTGTTATCAAGGACATCGCTTCAGTTCACACTGAAGTCGATCAACTATCAAATGCTGTCACTGCCAACGGCATTACTCTGGGAACTTTGAAGAAACAATCTGATCAAGCTCTTTCAAAGGCTGATGATGCTCACAAGCTCACTCAAAAAGCAGAATCTAATGCACTTGCCGCAAATCTGAGTGCACAGCTCGCTTCTGCCCGCGCTGAAAATGTTTCTGGAACTTCTCTTGCTACAGCCTCTCATCAGAACAAAGTGGATGTTGTAATTGCTCATTGTCGCGCACGAATTTCAGATCTTGAAGATTTCTGCAACAACATCGCACTCGGCAATAATCTGGATATTCACTTCCCCTACATTCATCCTTACTTCTGGCATGCCGACGCTTATGTTCGTGAAACTGTTGATGCTGCCAATAAGGGGGAAGGGACGAGCTTACCAGTCACTGAAAACATAGCCCCTGAAGAAGAGAAGAAGGATGATGAGAAAAAGGATGAAGAAACTGAAGGATCTCCACAAGTTGAACTATCTGATGATGAAGAAGATAAACAAGAAGAGAAAGACAAGAATGACAAGGACGGATGTTCTGATGCCGTGCCTTCTGCTGCTGAAGTCTCTGAACCACCTTCTGTTACTTAGATTCTCTTTGTATTTCATTCTACATTCTGAAAAATTCTGTACTGAAAATCTCATGAATGAAATACATATTTTGTCTATCTCTTGATCTCAACCTGATGACAATATTCTAGTTGTCCAGGCTCTGATTAATATTTTTTTTGGTTTGATATTAACTGCTTAACTAACCCATCTCATCTTATAGATTAGGTGTTCTCCAGTTTAGGGGGAATTCTTTATCTTAGATAGATGTTTTCAGGTTAGGTATTGGCATCATCAAAAATGGGGAAATTGTTGAGAAATATTTATAAGTGTTTTGATTCAGATCACAATACCTCCCCTGAAAGATGTAATAAGTCCATAACTGAAATCTCTAGTGTTTGTCTAAGAACTCAAATGTTAGGGAGTTCTATTTTCATGTACACTGAAGGACAAACTCCACTGAAGATTCAATACATTCCAAAACTGAAGGACCACTCTACTGAAGTCTGTCCTGAAGTTTTGAAGTTGAAGTTAGAAGCTAAAGTCAACTTGCCACTGAAGTTCAAATCTGAAGTTCTGCATTGAAGTTCATTCTGAAGTTTCCACTGAGTGATAGTCTATTTTATAATATTTACCATTTATAGCAAAAATCTCAGTAGGTTAAAACAAAATCTTGTTGCAGACACCAAAAATGGCAAAAAAGACGAAGACTTCAACGGAAAAATTCAAATGAGCTCTATCTCACAACGGATACATTCTATAAGAGAGCTATATATACCCCGCTGCTTCAAACGCTTCAAACACCGGTTACCCTGCTCTCAAACATACAATCGTTATTCTGCTCTCACGTTTTCAAACTCTCACTCAAGAACACTCTAGCTTTCAGATTTCATATTCTAGTGTTCTTAGAAGCGATTATATTTTGTAATCGAAGAGTGATCAGACTTATTTTTTCTATTGTACGATCACTATAAGATCATCTCCATTAACTTGGAAACCCTCGACTAACTTCGAGACACGTGGACGTAGGAGTTTTTATCTCCGAACCATGCAAACCAAATCCTGTCTCTCTCTCATTTACTTTCAGTATTTATCATTCATTATTCATCATAATTGAATACTGATTAATTGAAAAGAAAGAATTGCATTAAGTTTTCTGAACAAACGAGTAAGATTAAAAACCACCACATTCCGCACAACACTTAAGATATTAGTCCATCAGTCAAACACTCAGTGTAGACTGAAGGATTACTATCTGACGTATTCAACTCTTACTGAAGTCCCTCCCTTCAATTCAGGAGCCACTCAAAAATTTTAACTAGTAAAAATATTAACTGGTGTATTCCCCCCTCCCCCCTCATACACTCAGTATACTCGTTTCGGGACCAACAGTCTCTCTGCCACATTAAATAGATTCACAAATCTCATAAGAATAATTTAATAAAAATATAAACGGACCTACTTTATTAAGATACAAAGAGTAATAATACATAAAATTTATCATAATAATACACTCAATTGATTCTTTTTTACTTTCTACACAAGGATGTTTATAACATGAACCAACCCTTTCATATTACAATATTATCCTTGTATTAAATATATATATATATATATATATATATTTACGAAATTATATATTTTTATATAACAAGAAACATTAAATTTGAAATAATTATATAATTAAGTTAATTTTAGTGATAATTATGGTTAAAAAGTACTAGAAACGGCATGTATTTTGTAGTGGACCCATGCTGTGCAACACCAACCGTTTCCTATGTTGTTTATATTTGTTTCTTTTTGCCAAATATTGCTAAGTACCATTTCTTTTTCTTTTCAAGCAAAGATAAAAAGTAATAATAATACTTGATTTAAAATATATAATAACGATTTTTAAATTTTTTAGACTTATTTAATTTTGCATCTTAAGTTTGATTTATTTTTTTAAATTTTCAATTTCCGAAACTTCTGTTCTTTTTTATGAGTTTTAACTTTAATTTTCTTATATTGAAATTTTGCTTTTTTAAATAAAAAATTGAGTATTTATAAATTGAACCACGAATTAAATTGGTCTGAAAATTTTGTTTAAAAATTAAAGGATTATATAATAACTATTTTTAAAAATTTTGGACTAATTTAATTTTTCATCATAATTTTGATTTATTTTTTGAATTTTCAATGTGTGAAATTTATATTCTTTTTTATGAGTTTTAAATTTAATTTTCTTATTTTGAAAATTTGCTTTTTTTAAATAAAACATTGAGTATTTATATATTGAACTACGAACTAAATTGGTCTTAAATTTTTGGTGAATATTAGAGGATTATAAATTTTAAAATTTAAATTAAAAACATAGTAAAATGATAAAATGTATAAATTTTCATAAATAATTATTTCTACAAAAACATAGTCTTTAATCTACAAAATTTATAAAAACTACAATATTTTTTAGCGGCATTTTTGTAATTACATTTTGTTTCATTTGCAATTAAGATTCAAAGTTATATATTAATCAGTAATTTAATTTGATTTAGAAAAGAAATAAAAATAAAAATTCTAAAAATCATAAAGCACTAGATGTCATATATAAATACATATAAATATTTTTGAATTAAATTGAATAAATAATTTGTACATAACTTTAATTTTAATGACAACAATAAGATTAAATATTTAATTTTCTCTCTCATATATTCCCTCCGTCCAATTATTCATGGCACGTTCTATTATTATAATGCATTCAATTGAATATATATAAAACGTGTCATAATTAATGGCATAAAGAGAGTAATATTTTTTTCTCATAAAATTAGTTTATTTCATTTCTAAAAATATTTGAAATATGCATTTTAAATTAAAGTCTCTTTAATTTGATATATAATCGTATAAAATATAAGTTTAATATGCAAAAATTATGATGAGTTAATGAATTGAATATAATAATATACACACATATTCTCATACACATAATATATATATATATTATAATATTCATAAATGGATTAAGTATAACATATTTTTATTTTTATTTTTCACTTTTTTTTTCTTCTGTACTATTAATATTACATATTTTTTTATTATCTATATTGTTATATTAATATTATTATGAAAAAATTAGTTTATTTTATTCATCCATATTTTATATACAATTAAAATAAATATATTATTAAAATTAAATAATATATAATTATTAATAGATATATGATATACGAAAATATATAAGTAATGATATAAAAATATTATATATTTTGTGATAACTAATTTAATCAAACTTTTATTTAAGATTATTATGATTTAATATATTTAATCATGTTTTCAAACAAATAACTATTACACCAATGTATGTTAAAATCAGAAATCAATTTTAGTGAGAATTATGAAGCAAATGATGGGATATATATCTAGGTATGTAAAGTGTAAATCAGTAATATACCTCAGACGCATTAGGTGTAAATAGTATGTGTAAATGAGTATCAACCAATTATGGTTTACCACGTTGCAATGGTCCCCACTATGGTAGTTAGGAGATAATCGCCGCATATTTCTGTAACTTTCATATATGTCAAATACAGGACTGACACATGTCCGGCAGTACTGGTAACGTGACTATCATACTTAGCAGACCCCTATGATCAGACTATTCAAGATAGATTCCAGAGGCCACGTGGTGCAAAGGTGAGAAGAGCTCAGATCTCATCCTTTGGACATTAATCAGAGTCTAAAGATCCTCAGACCTTTCTTTACTTCTACGTGTATTAGAGTCTAATTAATTCATCTTCCGCAGACATCTTTCTTCAATAATGAATTTCTTATTCTCATCGAAAAAATAGTGATGATATTATTCCCCCTCACTTACAAAAAGATGAATGTTGATTGATTTTCTTATTAAAAGAGTATCATTTATTACATGTACTCCCAATTAACATTTGGATTTCTCACAATCGTATCGTCACATGCATTGCAATCATATACTATATTCTAATTCTAATTCATATAAATCTACCCTACTTTTCATTTTCTCACGTCTTATTTAATGTCCAATTGTCAATTTTTTATTTCCCCTAAGTATCATTCACTACATTATAATATTGAGAAGTTCTCCGTCCTTTTAAAAGAAATCATATTTTATTTTTTAATCATCTTATTAAAATTGATTAGTAGTTATTTTAAAAAGTAAAAATTTTATCTTTTAAAATATTAACTTCTTTTTTTAAAATATAATACTTTAATTTCGTCCTAAATTTTCTAATTACTTTGTCTCGCTTTATTTGTTGCAAAGGTTATTTCACCATTAATCAGTTTTACCTTTTTTTATGTGTTAATTTTTATTCTAATAAGAAAATAAGACAAGTGAGGTAGGGTACTCTAAAATGGTAAGTGGCACTTTAATATAATTAAACATAAACCATCTCCTATTTACTTAAATATAAAAATGTAAAAGTAAAGTACTTTAAGTGAAGAAGGACAAAACTATTAATTTGGTATAAAGTAATGATCTGATGTAGTAATAAAATGTCGGCAACATAATTTTGGTTATAAATGCAAATATACCAAATCTGAAGCAATCATGAACTTGAAAATTGCAAGAAATTAAAATCTAGTATAGCAAGTGAGTATAATTTTGTAAACCAAAAGGTCGTTTTAAATTACATGCATGCATATAGCAGCCATGCATATATCAGCAAACTAAACTGCAGAGGAGTGAAAACTGATGCATGTCTCATTTCTACTACTCCACTAGTAGAGGCATCAGGCATGCTTATATATATAATTCAATCTCAGCTCGTATTTTGTCTTGTGTTTTAGCCTAGGTGATTGATATATTATCAAATCAAAATATTACTTAATTACAAGAAAGTTTAAACATTAATTAATGATATTTTGATTGACTGACTGAATTAATTTTCATGCATTCATGATTCATCCTTTTAAATTCACAACATCAGCCGCATCTCTTCCTCTCTTTCCCTCTCTTCCCTTCTCTTCTTCATTCATATCTTCTTCTTCTTCTTCGGATACATCCACCAATCCCTCTCCTTTTTTCTTCCTCTCCATTTTCACCATATATTTTACTCATATTCCTTACATTATTTCTACTCTTCTTACTTCTTATCATATATATATATATATATTGAGAGAGAGAGATATCTTTGCAGAAAGAAAATGTCGTCGGAGCTACGAACACTCTCTGATGAGGTGAGAAACACGTTAACCAGTTACAACGAGGAAAATGGCGTTTACCTAAACAAACCTGACTTCCGAGAACTCGAGATGGGCTCGCCCGTTTCGCCGCTACGAGCCCGGCTCGGTATCGGGCAGGCCGCCACCACAACCAGCAGCAGCTCCAGCTCAACCGGGTCGGCTTCCGGTCGGAAATTAACCGGCCCCGACCCGAACAGCCACTCCGCCGAGAGCTCGCCCTCTCCCTCAACGGCCCGAAGCTTCAGGTCGGGCCACACCCGCTCGCGCTCCTGCGGGTCCCACCACCTGATCTTCTCCGGCTCAGCCTCCGTCAGCTCCCCTCCTCCCTCGAATGTGGTGCCCACCGGGAACATCTGCCCCTCAGGCCGGATTCTGTCTGCCCGCCCCATGAAGCCCGATGTTCTGGGGTCCAGGCCGGTTCAGTACGGCCACGGCAGCATAATGCGGGGCGGGCTTAGCTCTAAACCAGGCCTCGACGGCGGGCCCCCGATCTATTCGAGAGGATTAATGGTCGGTGGCAGCGAAGCGCCGAAGAAAGTGGGATTGCATCCGGAGGAATTGAAGAGCCTAGGGAATGAACGCTACAAGAACGGCCAATTCGCGGAGGCATTGAGCTTCTACGAGAAGGCAATCGCTATTTCCCCGAGCATCGCTGTGTACCACTTCAACCGCGCAGCAGCATTGATGGGGCTGCGACAGCTCGTGGAGGCGGTGTGGGAATGCGAGGAGGCGATTAGGTTGGAACCAGGGTATGTTAAGGCGCATCACCGATTGGGATCCTTGCTTCTTAGGTAAGTTCATTGATAACATAAGTTCAAATATTGCAGCATCTATGCAATGTGTGTCCATTCATGCTTATCTACATTGATGAAACTGGTTATGTTGGTAGCCTTGTGTAGTACACACGTTGGTTTGTTCTTAAATAGGATTCGATTTTTTGGATTACCATTCTATTTATTATGCTTTCATGTAAGCATCTAATCCCTGGGCAGCACAGTTTAGGGCAGGTTGAGAGTGCTGGGAAGCACATTTGTTTATCAGGGCACCAACCAGATCCCTTTGAGATGCAGAAGTTGCAGTTAGTGAAGAAGCATTTGAGTAAATGCTGTGAATCCCGGAGAGTTGGTGACTGGAGAGGCATGTTAAGGGAAGTCGATGCTGCCATTGCTTCTGGAGCCAATGCATCACCCCAGGTTCATAATCTATACTCTTCTTAGTTTATACTCTTTTTGGGAAGTGCAAGGCAGAAGAAGATAATTCATTCAGTTGAGCTGATTGAATTTGAATTTGAATTTGAATTTGAATTTGAACTTGAATTTTCAGCTATGTGCATGTAGGGCAGAAGCACTCTTGAAGCTCCACCAACTAGATGATGCTTTCTCAGCTCTGTCTCACATCCCCAAATCTGAACCATCTAGCACTCCTAATCCCCCACTCAAGATTTTTGGGATGCTTTTTGAATCGTATATGTTCTTTGTTCGAACTCAAGTCGAATTAGCCAAGGGAAGGTGAGCTCAGATAATTCATCACATCATCATCAATTAGTTCTGTAGTGGTTTGTTGGATTCGGGTTCCAGTCATTTCAACAAGCCCCTAAATTGAAAAGCAAAACACCTGAGCTAAAGTGATGGTCTTTTGCAGGTTTGATGCTGCTCTTATAGCCATAGAGAAAGCTGGGAAGATAGACCCTCATATTGCTGAAATCACGAATCTTCTCAACACCGTTAAGTTGGTGTGTCGAGCTCGTGTTCGTGGGAATGATCTTTATAAGTCGGAAAGGTTCACTGAGGCCTGCTCTGCATACGGGGAAGGCCTCAGACTTGATCCTTCTAATTCTGTACTATTCTGTAATAGAGCAGCTTGTTGGTTCAAGCTTGGTCAGTGGGAACGATCTGTAGAGGATTGTGATCAAGCTCTTCGTATACAGCCCAATTACCTCAAAGCTCTGCTACGAAGGGCCTCATCTAACAGCAAGGTAGCATCCCTTTATATATTCTGATGCTTCTTTAACTGCAAATGACTATCAAGTTTATGGTTTGAATGAAATTAAACTCCACTGCTTTATAGCTTGAACAATGGAGCAAAGCTGTGAGAGATTATGAAGTTTTGAGAAGGGAACTCCCGGATGACTACGGCGTTGCAGAATCTCTATTTCACTCTCAAACTGCACTCAAGAAGTCACGAGGAGAAGATATACCAGAAGGGGAGCCGGGTGAATGAAATGGTGTGCCCGAGTTCAGAGGTTCTAGAATCATCGGTGAGGCATTGCAGTATTTAGGTTCATGGGTATTCAACACTTGTCTTCTTCCTCCTACACCTGAAACCACCACCCTACCTCTCGACATGCATGTTTATCTCTTACAATAGGAGGGTTGCAAGTGACAAGTATACCTCGTGGCAAAACTAGGGACTCGTTGCGATGGATATAAAACCAAAATCGAGTGAAACGACGCATAGTCATAGTTCCTTTTCCACCGCTCTCTTGCTCTTGCAGTATATACTTGTTCAAATGTTGTATCATAGGTTGGTGATTATATGGTGAGGGAAGGAGAGAAATGTACATGCGTTGCATATATGAAGATATACATATATATACATACAACATTGTAAGGCAGCCAGTAAAGGAAATGGATGTCTGGTTGGGGTATGGTATGTTTTGTGATTCAAACAAGGGAGATGATGAATATGGTATATTTTGTTTTTATATTTAGTTTCTTTTGAAACCAGAAATCAATAATATTTGTAATTAAAATTCTTTCTACCTTCTTCCAGTTTCTTTTAGTTTCATGTAATGCATATTTTAACCTAAAAAATGTAACTGAATATTAACTTCACATCCTTAGATTCATGCAATGCAATCATTAGATTACCATTTTAATTATGTATGTCAAGAGGGCTGCAGCACATAATAAATTTCACGTGTTTTATTTAAAAGAAGAGAAGAAATGATCCATCGATTATAATATGAATCTAATTTTACTAACTGCCAATATCCCACTGTTTTAGCATGAATTTAATAGTAAGTCGGTTGATTTATAGTCGAAAGGAGAGATCTCATATACTTGCAAAGAACAAAAAAGTTTTATAGACCAAAATTAATAAATAAATACATAGAGCCGTTACCAAAGATGAGGGACAATAAAATATAAAAAGACTTGGGTTAAACAACAAAAGAAACTAATCAATTTCACTATAATAAGAAATAAATTTTAAGAAATAGTAACGTGTTAGTGTGCATTGCATTGCTTCTACGATGTTGTCATGTGATGATTTTTTCTTCAATTTAGAACTCAATATATATTTTAAATTATTTAGATGAATAGTATAGATTAAAAGATAATTTTAATATATATCTTATTTAAAATATTGTATGCATATGATTAGGGTATATATAGTTTAATTATATTTCATTGGATGAAAAAATATGAATGGTTCAGATTTATTTTTAGTTAATACAAACAAACATATCTATTTTCATTATAATCATCTCCTATATATATATATATATATATATATATAAAGAGAGATAACTCCGGTACAAAGCAAGAAAACTGTAAAAAAAAAATGAGAATAAATCTAGTCTTGGCAATCCATCTAGAATGAAATTGATAAAATAAAATTTAAATATTTTCTATTATTTTAACAATATAAAGTTAATTTTTATATAAAGATTAATTTGTAAAGAAAATTACAACCATTAATTTATACATATATTAAACAAAATTTGAGATAGTAGTAAAATTGATGACTAAATTCAACGAGTACAAGCTAACAAGTGCAGAACATAATCATAAAATAATTTTTATAACATCGGACAATTTCAAACAACAGTTTAAACATGATGGATACAAGAAAGTATAGTAATAGATTCCCCTCATCATCATCAATCTTCAAGATTTTTCATGTTTTGTTTTGATGTGCAGTAAGTAGAATACAATTAAACTTAGGTGGGGTCCATGTAATTCACGCACCAGTTGCATATAAGCGTGTCCACTCTTTAGCTGCAGGCCAATACATAACAAAAGTTAATCAAGCAATCAAATTGAAGAATCGTGTATTTATTTTAGCCCACTTAAGTGTAGCATTATTATGTCTTAAGTGAAATTTGACACACACCTGTTTCAACTGCTTCAACCTCGTTTGATTTCCAATGCTTTGCAATGTTTTCAGACAATGGATCATCAGGATTGGGGGCACTCAGAAGTGCTTGAATGCTAAAACAAGCAACATAATTACATGCACAAATGAGAATAAATACATGATATTAACACCTTAAATTAATTAGAAGTAGTCTTGATCTAGCTGTACAGCCGGACTTCTTTTTATCATCGTTATTATTACAGGTTTCATTACCTCAAAAGCACAGTTCTAATTTGAAGAGCAGGACTCCACTTGTCCTTGAGAATATCTAGGCATATCCTTCCAAGCTGCACAAATATTTTATTTAGAAAGAAAATGGAAGGAGAAACACTTAAAACAAGAAGATCTAATCTTGGGAAACAAACCTTATCAATGTTAGGGTGGTAAATCTTAGTGAGGAAGCGAACCTGTTGGGGGATAGCGTGAAAACAGTCAGGCATGCATCTATTTTCTCACCATAGAAACACAATTTCATTTCAAAGAAAAGTTTTGACAACTCTCAATAACACTGCCCTGTTTCAAACAAGACTTGTTTATTCTACCAGCATAACATGTCGAATTAAAATCTGAAGTAACTCATGAACATCTCATAATTACTTCCGACTTAAGAGTTGAGTTTAACAGTAAGTAAACTCTTGGAAATAGCAACTAAAGTCTGAATACTGAGAGCTTGCACAGTTTAGTGAACTCTATAGAAAAAATATAACACATTAAGGGTGATTTTGGTAGAATGAGTTAGACAAGAGCTTCAAAAATAAATTGGATCTTACACTTTATTATGGATCCTACAGGCTTGAGATATCACAGTAATTGTCTAGCAGTTTGACAGCTCGATCTAGTCTGGGCTCAACTCTCAAGGGACAGTAAGCCACCACACCAGCAGCAATTATACATCAAGACATACTCAGATTTAAGAGGCTACAGGTTGCTAGGATAAGAAATTTTTTCATTAACTAGAGAACTATATGGGAGGGTTTGTAGGACAAACTCTTAAACTCTTTGACTAAGACACCATTTTGTCAGGATGATAGTAAATCAAGAAATTTAAAGCTTGGAAGTATGATACTCCCTCCGTCCCATTAATTACGACCCATTTTCCATTTTGGGACGTCCCCCTAATAATGACTCATTTCCTTATTGGGTAAAGATTTTAACATGGAGTGTTTCTTACTTTTTGTGTAATAGGCAAAAATCAAACATTTCTTGGTAGATTGGTAGTCATGTAAAAAGTAAATGGGTTATTATTAGCGGGATGGAGGGAGTTCTATTTTTTATAGTGAAAAAAGATAGCACTAAATGACACAGACATGGCACACGGGAAGCTAATGCAAATAATGATAATACTTATTCGACCACAATAGCTTAACAACATTATACAGTACATATTGCTTTGACATTTAACAGTATCAAAAATGTGCATATATAGAAAGAATACTTTAAAACAACACCACTGGTATCACATAATTTGAAGTTCACTGAATCTCTGAAAAACAAAACCGGGAAAAAAAGATCGGAGTATTTCATGAACATCAAATGATGATATAGTAGCAGAAGCAACATCATCAAATCAGGTAGTACAAAGTGATATCTTCCCAATTGAATCAATTAAAATTATCAGATATTTATGGGCATATGTAAATTGCACAATATTTAGAGGGTAAATATAGAATAATCAATAGGTCAGTCATGAATGATGGCATTGAAACAAAAAATAAATTCTGAAGGAGCAAGTGACTTGTTTCCTACTCGTGTACACTGTACTGTGTATGTGTTCACGTATGCTCATAGCCAATGTGTGTATGCAACAATAATATTAATTTAGAATACCTTTGGAGCAGCCATTGGGTATTCCTCTGGTAAAAATAACTCCAGCTTAAAAACTCCTCCTACAACGTAATGGAAACAGGACAGGGATAAAAGTTGAAACATAGCATAAGTTAGGTATAATCATTTGTTCGTCGGAG
Organism: Leonotis leonurus; assembly: GCA_026898415.1. Classification (NCBI taxonomy): domain Eukaryota; kingdom Viridiplantae; phylum Streptophyta; class Magnoliopsida; order Lamiales; family Lamiaceae; genus Leonotis; species Leonotis leonurus. The sequence continues at coordinate 2,545,804 of JAPKLX010000031.1, forward strand.
GAATGAATAAAACACCTATCATAATAACATACTTGACCAGAGAAACGGAAAAGGAAAGGAAAAAGGAACCACAAATTGTATTGCAATAAACACGCTCATAAGACGAACAAGGTTAAGAGGTTTCTGCTATAAACTTCATACATGTTCATGTAGCCATATGTATTACATTTATGTCATTAATTATGCAGTAAAGATCGCTTCATCCATCAGATAGCTTGAGAGATTTATTCAAACAACAAGAAAAAGAAAATGGACTCCTAAAATGTTGTATTAAGATCCTCAACATGAAATGCCACCAGGAATGTGAAAAGGAGATCTAACGTATACAACCTCGACATATTCACAGCTTGATTCGTAAGCATTTGCATTCAACTGACTGGTAGCAATGAACCAATTTTTACATTACATGCATCATGATCGTATGAAGTGATGTTACCAGAAACAACACGGGTGAGGAAATGGAAAGGGGAAAATGAATAATTTTTACAAATTTCAGAAACAATTGCAGCATAGACTACTATTGGCAAGACAGCAGCAATCATTGATTTTACATAGCTAAAAGTTTCTGGACTAAAGTAAAAAACTTGAAGTCTGGAACCAAAACAATGAGAACTTAACCAATTCTCCAGACACTTGTAGTACCAACAGCTAGAATGAAGAAGCATCACTGAATTATAACAGTTCTTTATATAGAAGATAACAGGTCGAAAAAGATTACTGAGACACTGACTGCTTAGCAAATAAAGCAAATATGGCACCAAGTGAACATAACATGTTATTGCTACACACACATTTGTCCCGTTACCTTCATAGGGAGACTGTGTTGGTCCAAGAATCATAACGTTGAAGTATCGCATATTCTCTTCCGATGGAGATGCACTTATTCCTGGTGCTGCATCCACACATCCAAACATACTTAAAATTTAAGCCCATTTAAGATTGGATAAACCCACAATAAGCATAAGCAACTAGCAAATTGCATAAACAGTTAAAGACAACTTAATTTTGCAGCTAAGCAACATGGGACTCGAGAACATTAATATCAGGGAGCAGCTAACTCAATATAGTCTTAAATCCTAATGTACTGGTCATCGAATTTTTAAGAAACAAAAATATAGTCATGCTGCACAGCACTAGACAGTAAAACTATATACACAGACATACAAACTTCGGATGCAAGAAGATGTAAAACAACGAGAATATGAGATCAATAATTAAATACTATAACTAAACACCGATACTACATAAAGATCAAACCGCCTGAACATGAAATCCAAATAAACTGGAAATATCGAGCTAATTAATCATAGAAGATGAATCTCATCCCATCTCATCTCATCTCCTGTTTTTAAATCATGCATGCGAGGGTTTACCTGGTTCGCTGAGAAGACGCTGCGTCTCCTATTAAAGGAAAATGAACACCAAATCAGTGAATCAAAACGATCTGGACTAAAATAATCCGAAAACTTAAACGCAAAAATGATCCAAATTGTAGGGCTCGCAGACTGATAGAGAAAGAGATCACGAATGCAATGCAAAGATCGGAATGATACCTTGATAATTCTCCGGGGAAGATTGCTGTTGGCCATTGGATTGAATTGGCAGCTGAGAATTTACGCTAACAATGAAGGGTTTTTTTTTCGGTTTATATTCTCTGACTAGGAAAGTATGGTTGTTTAGAGAGAGAGAGAGAGAGAGTGGAGAGGGCTTTTCCTTTTATTAATTGATTTGCTAATCTAAAAAATGGGAAAGTAGTATTTGTCCACTATGCTTTTGCAATTTGGGAGTTCATTTATTCAGATATTCGGATCGCACCCCAAACTAACTACTCCTATTTCGATTCCATTCTTCATAATTCAAAATTAAAACACTTTTCCTTTTCATTGTTTTTTTAAATATTATTATGTGTACTCGTGTGATGCACCATATTTTTTTTATAATTTATATTATATATATGAGATATCCATTAGTGTGTTGGAAGTGGCGTAATTAGAGCTATAAAAATTATCATGTCGAGTTTTCTAAAATTTTGAAGTTTGTTTAAACTTGTTCGAAAATTTTCAAACATGCTAAGTAGAGTAAAACATTTGAAGTTTGGTGACTTTTGTGTATTTATAAGCTCCAATAGTTTATAAGTTCTTATAAGAGTTTATAAGATGTCGTACTCTAAAAGGTTATAAGTTGTCAAAGTGTATGGATAAATGAACTTATAAGCTCTTTAAATGATGACTAAAAATGACATTACTCATTTTGTAAAAAACTCTCTATTTTTTAATAATTGTAATAACAAAATATTATATGGTTATTTATGTAATTTTATTGTAGCTCATAAGTTAATGACAAAATAAAGTGAGATGAAGCTACTTATTTTTTGAACAGTTTATAAGCTCCAAGAGCTTGTTTTTACAACTTGTAAGTTATTAAGGAGTTTAATTTGTCAACACTTTCAATAAGCTTATAAGCTCAGCCAAATGACCCCTTAGTCTAGTGATAAAAGTTAATATCTGAGATAATAAGTTTCGTGTTCGAGTCATCTATAACACGGCTTTATAATTTAAATTTAATTTAATCTAATTTTTTAAAATATAGGATATTGTACTTTTGATTTAAAAACCTAATGAATTTGTTTCCATTCTAAAAAAGTTAAAATAAAAGAATGGCTGAAAGCTGTTGATTTTGATCCAAAATATTAATGAAATGAAAGATTACATGAAAAAAGAGAGCAATAAATTTGAAGAAAATTAAACGATGAAGAAGGAAAAAAATAATCTTAAAGCAGTGTATATGGAAGAAATGATGAGTGGATGGATGTTTTCTCAGAAATGAAAAGAAAAAATAATTGCAATTAATTAGTTAATAGTACTTATTATATTCTCCAATAAATTTAGTTTTATTGAAGGTGTGTTAAGTAGGCTAAACGTAGTATGTGGAGCTGCTTTGACTTTGTTCATTAAATGTAGCCACATTTAACAGATCAATAATTAATGGGTGATTAAAATATGAATTAAAGTTGAAGGCCAACCAAGAAACGATGTGTTTGAATGATTTATTAAATTTTATTAAATAGGTTCACACATATAATATTGAGTTAGGAAATCCATATTTAATGGCCATTTTGATTGGACTTGCAAAGAGGTATGCGGAATCCAACCAATTAACACATACTAACTTCATCCCATTTCAATCTATATATATATATATATATATATATATTAAAAAGCATTTTGCCACTTTCTTCCCATTTTCTCCCTCTATTTCTATTCTATTTATTTTATTATATTTTCATTTTTTATTTTTATTTTTCTTCTTTATATTATCAATAATTACTTTTCTTTAATTCTATTATAAAATTATATTTATTATTTTTTAATTTGTATATTTTATAAAATTATATATAATTAATGAATTACTTGTATTTTTAATAATATGTACCTTATTATATTTTCACTTTTTTATTGAGAATAAAAAAATAATTGATATAAAAAAAATGAAAAATGAAAAAATATAACTATATTTGTATTTATAAATAAAAATTTATTTATTTATTTATTGATAAATTAAAATCATATTAAAAAGGGACCAATAAATTAATTAAAGAGAAAATAATTAGTTAGTGGGGAGTGGAGAAATGAATAGTCTCAAATTAATTTAGATATATTTTTTATTTGATTTTTTTGTTATAACAGTTAAAAAATTTGTATTAAATAAATCAAATTAGCAACTTAGTAAAATGTAAATAAGAAAAATGTTTGGCAATATGAGCTTATATCATATATCTGAATTTGAGTACCTTTAATTATGCAGTTTTTACATTATTCTAGCATAATATTAGTTAATTCTTAATGTTAATTATAACATATGTATAAAGAGTATGAATCATACCTAGCAAGCGGATTCATACTCAAAATTTTAAAAGTTGTAAAATATGTTGTTTAAATTATAAGGGTATTTACGACAATTTACAATAAAAATGACTATAATTTATATAGTGTTATTTTGTTGGCTACTATTACTAGAAAATAAAAATAATGTATATATATATATAGTTTAATAGAAACTAATATATTACAATATATTTACAATCTTTAAAAATATAATATGTATGTTTGACATTTATCACATTTGATAACACTATTTTTATTTGAATTTTTTAATTTCATTAAACATTATCAACTCTATTTATATTAAAATAATAAAAGATATATTAAAAAAAAAAATTCCCGTGCAACTGCACGGGTAAAAACACTAGTTTAATACAATTTGATGTAGTTCTGAAATAATGGGTTGAAATTTTTGCATAAAATCAAATATATTTATTATCTCAGATGGATGGAAATAGTGCAAGTCATAAAAGAATTTTCTTATGGAAGCGGGCTTACAAGGACATCATTATTAGATATATAGCTATAGATGATTCAAGAATGTGCGTGGATGATTCACGAATAGTCATGGAAGATTCAAAAGCATGCATGGAAGTTTTAAGATGTTGCATGAAATTGTCGTATGCTAGGAAGTTTGTTATGGGTGATGAAAGATTTAAATTCACTATGTGTTCTGGATTAGAGGAAGGAAGTAAATTAAGTCTTTAAAAGTCAAAATGAGGAATTTGGGTGTTGAAGGTGAAGTAAATGGGTTTGTGCAGGTGTTGATTCCACGAGGCAGTGAATAAGTTGAATTAAGGGAGATGTCGTGTTTTAACATTTTGCGTTTTAGTTGTAAGGATTTTCTTGTTGGCCAAGATATTGGACTTTGGGTATATGAGGTGTAAAGAAAATCTGAAAACAATTTAGGAAATGAATTATCTATTTCTCTCTATTCTTTCTCTCTGAGCCAAAGAGTGTGGTGTGAACTATACAAGTTACCAAGAACATTGATGAAATATTAAATGAAGCCAAAGGCTCCGGTGTATAGAGAAGACCTCACCGTTTAAGAAGTAACCATATAAATGAGGAAACTCACTATTTCTTTATTCACTTAATTTCTATTACTTTTTTTATGACTAGATTTTTGACACCTAGCAAAAGATTTTTTTTTTATTTCTTTCATATTTCGCAGTAAAATACCAAAAAATCGTGGTCGGGAAGGTTATAGTAGCCAAAGTCATTGGAATTTTTATTTTATACATTGGAAAAATCTGTTTGGTTATTAATAGGCTAGGACGTGAAAAATAATAACTGAAAGAAAAAATCAATTAGTTATTTGTCAAAATTTTATTTATTCAATGACTAGAGTTAAACGCAGATATATAGCTCGGAAACATAGAACAAAAATTCATTTATTTGCATCAAGTTTTCGAGGGTCTCATTCAAGACTTACTCGAGCTATTATTCAACAGAAAATAAGAGCTTTGGTTTCGACTCTTATCTAATGTTATTTTTATATTGATCTAACAATACGAACAAATATAATCGTGGATTCACTACAAAGTTGTTGAGAATAGTTGTTAGGTTATTAAAGTTTGTTAGAGTTTGGAGTTGTAAAAGACCGGAGTTTGGAATCCGTCGTTGAAGAAAGAAGCCGCCTAGATCCGTCTTTCTCGCACGAGTCCACGACCACTTGATGAAATTTGGAGGGAAGTGGAGTAAATGGCCGGATCAGTGAGAAAGACCAGCTTCTTTCCTATCGGCATACCCGGTCAACGCTTTTCCTGTTCACGGCTCCGACCTTCTTTCATCAGTTGCTCTTGCTAACGTCTTCACTTGAAAGGGAGAGAAGGAACCCGAGCCGACAAGTCATTCGGAACCCCCTGTAGAGAATGAAGAGGGGCCAAGGATGTTGAACCAGTTGTGTCGTATGGAACTTATAAATAAGTCATGCATGCATTGTTAGATTAATTTCTAATTAATCATAAAGTGGTCACATATATAATTAATAAATGTGTTAATTGCTATTATATAAATTGTATGACTCTACATATAATTATAATAATCATTGAGGGGTTGACTTATAATTACGATAAAGATATATTTAATATATAAAGGGATGGATGGTCCCAGAGGAGTTACATAACTCAACGCTATTTCTCCCCCATGGGATCTAGCACTAAAGAAAGGAGGCGTAACATTCTCTGGAAGATCCATCAGAGCATCTGCAGCGGGGAGGGGAAGGGAGGCTCGGGCAGCACGCGGGCACCGGGCGCGGGAGGCTGGGGCAGGGAGGCCCCCGCTGCGGTAGGAAGGCGCGGGCGGCGGGGCGCAGGGGACACAGAGGCTGGGGCAGGGAGGCTTCAGACGCCGGAGGCCAGGGGGAAAAGGGGCGTTGTGGGTGGGAGACTCCCACACCCCACCCCTATTTTTCTTTTTCTTTTTTTGTTTTTTATTTAAATTATATTTTTTAATTTTTAATTATTTAAATTATCTACATCTATAAATATCACACTTCATTTCATTCTTCATACACCTTCATCCACTTTTCTATCTATATTATCTCTCATATTTCTCTCCAAAATGTCTTCTTCTTCCGATTCCGACGATGAAATTAATGCTCAATTTTTACGACTCGCAAATAATTTCATGGAGGCGGGTCATCAATATTTAGCATCACTCAGCACATCCGACTCCCAACGTCCAAAAAAAAAGAAGAAAGCATTTATCAAGAGGGATCGAGATGAGGCCTCCGTACGTCTATACAACGACTACTTCTCCCAAAATCCAATATTTCCCGACAATTATTTCTGACGTCGGTTTCGTATGCAGAGAGAATTATTTCTCCGCATCGTCACGACCTTGGAGAATCGTGAAGAATACTTCCGACAACGTACGGATGCTACGGGCCGTCAAGGGTTCACGCCACTACAAAAATGCACGGTTGCAATCCGGCAACTTGCAAATGGATGTGCCGCCGATCAATACAATGAGTATCTCTGGGTCGCCGAGTCAACGGGCATCGAATGCCTCAAACGTTTTTGTCGTGCCGTTGTTGAGGCTTTTAGGTCTCAATATTTGAGGCGACCCAACCAACAAGATATTCAACGCCTAATGGAGCTTCACGAAGAGAAGCACGGCTTCCCCGTCATGCTCAGTAGCATCAATTGCATGCATTGGGCGTGAAAAAATTGTCTGATGGCGTGACGCGAGGCTTATACACGTCAAGACAAAGGTCACCCAACTATCATGCTCGAAGCGGTCGCGTCCCAAAATCTATAGATATGGCAAGCTCCTCCTCCACTCCACCCGAAGAAGCAACTCGCGGTGCCAACGATAAATTCAAGAACTAAATGGAGCGTTCGGCCAACCTCCGAGATAGGCGTTCTCACGAGATGCTCGAGCATGATTTAATCGAAGAAATCTACGCTCGATTCGGGGATTTAAATTAAGTGTATTTTTTCATTTTTTTGTTGTATTTTAATTCCGTGTGTTTTCAATTCTCGTATTTCAGTTCTCACATTTCAATTTCTTGTATTTTGTATTTGAAATTAAAATTAATGAAATTTTAATTTCTAAAATTGCTATTTTAATTAAAATATTAAAAAAAATTAAATATTTTTTTTCGTTTTTATTTATTTATTTTATATTATAAATTTAAATTAACAAGTTAAATTAATATCATTTTTCTCAAATTAAATCATTCTATAATTATTAAAGTAGAGACTCCGGAGTCCGAAAATGAGAGTCTCCCACTGCTACCTACCAACACAATCTCTCTAACCCCACCCAAAAAAGTTCCATTTAATTACGGTTTTGCCACCGAGTCTCATATTTGAGAGTCCCCCATTGGAGATGCTCTCAGGCATCCAAACTCCACTGAATCATCTACAGAATTCATCCATGGCGCATCCTAGTTAGTAATCTATTAATTAATATTCATATAATGCTTCAGATTACTCATGCTAGAGAATTATGTATTTAGGATTTACTGCGTTTAGTTTTTGTATGTGAATCCTAATTCCTACATGCGTGTGTGTTGTATTCAGTTTTTCATTCTTCATATTCAAATCAATACACTCCCTTATCTGTATTATCACTTTCTTTTTTTCTTATATCTCTTTTTGTAGATTTAGCTATGGAGTTTTTAATTTTCTAACAATCGTAAAGAAAACAACTCATGAAAGCACTATACATAAATTTCTTGAGAATACTTGGTGC